>JAJOOJ010024821.1:0-52199 GCA_029582625.1 Solanum boliviense | reverse complement strand
GGTGTTTTGGGAAATGTTTTAGAGATGGGAATTGAACTAATGGTATATAGGAAATAACATATGCCCTTTGGAAAAATGGTCCAACACTTAGAAAAAAAAATGAAGCAGGTGAACAGTAAAAACACTTACTGCAAATTGCCTCTCCTGCCGGACAGACTTTACGAAAATGGGCATAACTTCTTCTTCCGAACTCCGAATGAGGTGAAACGAAGTGCGTTAGGTAGCTAACTCAAAGGGCTTTTACATGGATATGTTATTGGCCACCCAATAATTTTTGCGTTAGGAGATATGACCGTCCAAAGTAGACCCTCGAAAAAGTCTTCACTTGGAAATTTCGGATTTTGATACGGTTGCTCTAAAATTTGGGTTAGACCAATTTCCCACTCAATTTGACCCCCTAAACAAGAATATGAAGTCGGATTTTCGAAAAATGAAACGGATTTGTTTTTATATATATATAGCTAAACAAGTTTCCGGTAACTTCCGTAGCACATTTTTAAGAACTTTTTGGGTCATTTCACTGATGTTCCAAAGAATAATCATTTCTATGCAGTTCGGGCTAGAGAAGACAAAGAAGCCTTTCCAGATGAAGGCACCGGTATGTTTATAGTTCCTTAAAGTCGTAGATATTTTATTGAAGTTCCTATGTTAGTTTCTTGTAAACCTTAGAATGGTCTTACTCCCAAGGGGGAGATGGTATGCTTAGAAGGCAAGGTTGTTGAGAGTTCCGCTATCCCTATCATTTTCTTCTATTCCTGTTCAAGCTTGAAACCAAGAGTTCCTTGTAACATGTTTTATGTCGTGGAGTCATGAGTGATTATGTGTTTTCATGATCTCCTTATGTTTTGCATGTTCTTTCGAGAATTCATGTTTAGTATAAAATGAGTTTTCTTCATGATTTGTGTGCCCCTTATGTGATTGTTCATTTTGGTATGATGATTGCATATGTGACTTCATGAGATTATTTGATGAACATGCTTTGATATGCTTTTGATGAAATTACATATTGCCTCCATAATGTGGTGTTGAGCTTGCTCCAAGTTGGAGAAGCTAGTATCTCCTATAATTATGTGAAATGATTAGTTTTATGCATAAGAGGTTGTGGATGTAGCTCCTACATGAGATAGAGTTGATGTTTTCTCGCTTAAATTGTGCATTATTTCTATGTTGCATGCATGATGGGCTGCCAGTCTTGAGTCTTTACTTGCGTAAGGTGTCTAGATTATCATTCGAGGATGTATGATCCCAAAGGGGAGATAATGTAACACTCCAGAAATGTGTAGACTTAACTAGAGCTCAAACGATTGAAGTATGAGTCTAGAAAAAGGGCAGGCCTAGATCACTTAAGAAAAATGGGGGAAAACAATTTTTGAAATGGACCACTTGGTGATGGGGAAGCACCATCGCCCAAGCCATTTGGTGATCAGCCAAAAGGACCCTCCCTTTCCTAGTGGACAACCTCCCCATGGCCTAGCTACTATAATTTTAGATGAGCTAGACCGGGGCATCGCCTAAAGGACCCCCACATAGCCAATGGGAATTGCTCCATTTTGGAGCATTCTGTAATTTTAGGCGAGCCAAGGGTCCATTAGGTGAGTCGCCTAGTGCCCTTGGTGACCTAAGGGGTGCATTAGGTAACTAAAAAGGGACCTAGGTAGAGTTTTTAAGTCCAAGTCTTAGGGTCTTTAATTAGTCTTCAAAATTTAACCCTCACTATTATATTCTTTTTCTAACAAGTATATAAGCTTTTTAGACTCAAATTTCCTCCAATTAATTCACTTTTAAAGAATTAAAAAAAAACCCAAGAGTTCATCTTCCTCACAATATTTCTCTCTCTAAAACTTAAGGAAGAAGAAGAGTAGATTGGAGCTAGGGTTTGGACGAATTCAAGTTGTTTCTTGTAAAATTTCTTGGAGATTCTTAAGCAAGGTATGGTAGTGTTCATCCTTGATTAAGTTTCATTCAAGGAGCCCTTTCAAAAGATGATTTCAAACTTCCAAAATTTCCCCAAAAAAAGTAGGGTTTTCAATCTAAGCATGGGTTCGATTCCAAAACATTTTCAAAGGTTTATATATGATGAATTATGATATAATTGTTGAATTAATGATGAATTATGAAAAAATTCACCCATGAACCCATGATTCCCCCAAAATACCAAATAGTTAAATTAGGTTGTGGGTTGATTGATTATGGAAGTATGTGAAGAGATTAAGTCTATATTAATTTTGTTTATTGAATTATGTCATTCTTCATGCCTAAATTGGTAGTATTCTAGGTGTCTTGGTGAATTGTGATTCATGGCCTTTAAAGACAAAGTATGATAAATTGATGTATGATTATGATGATATGTAAATGTTTATGATTTCAATTAAAGTAATATGATCATATCTATAATGTAATTGTGCTATTGTTGAAAGGTTATTCTCAATTATGCACTTATGAACTATGATGATTGAATGTGAAAGGTTTCTTCAATGCAATGTTACACCTTGACTTGGTAGGCTTAGGCATCCTTATCTTGTGTAATGAATGTGTCTTGACTTAATGAATATGAATCGATAGGAATATGTCATTCCTTTCATAAAAGGACTAATGAAGTATCTTAAGGCTTCTAATATGAATCGATGGACCAACGACATTCTTTTCATAATATATCAATGATCTAATGTAATGGTGAATCTTGAATTGATAGGCCAATCTAATTCCTTTCTTAAAGATTCAATGACATATCCTAATGATGTACCTTAAATCGATAGGCGAATGGCATTCCCTGCATGTGTGTAATTATGTATGTTGGGTCGCTAGGCTGATGGCATTCCTCTCAAGGGTAATAATGCAATTGAAAAATGAACTAGTCTATGGGAATGGAGGCTAAGTACGAAGTGGATATGGTAAGATGGAAACTCTCCCCATGTTAGGTTAGAGTTCCAATAAACATCTTCCTATCCCATAACTATGTTGACACTTAGGTTTAGCTAATTGAAACACTTAAGCTAAAATGTTACCGGTCCTATCTTAGGCAAGTAGACCACTTTTTTACGGTGTGGGTTAATGACACCGGATTTCATGTCAAGATCACTTGGTATGTGTCGGTTAAACACTAATTCCTATTATGTGAGATGTGTGCCTTCGTTGCTTGAGAGGTTCTACAAAGTGTGGGTGGTAGTATGGGATGCTATCTGATAAGTCCACAAATTGGACTCATTTAGGGCTTTATTTTGATTAGAATAGTGTCCTCGAATGCTTATTTTGTCTAAATATCTGATGAAAACTCTTATGTTTCAGGTATTTGAAATTTTAGTGAAAGCATGGACACTAAGGCGGAAAAAGGAACAAAAAGGATGAAAAGAACGAAGAAGTTGAATCCTGAGCATCGCCAAGCACACATGGTGATTTGCCAAAGGGATTCACTCCGCCCATTGTTCCACTACGCGAAGCCCTGAAGGAGAAGGATCAGAAAGGCAATGAAAGGAGTTGTCGGTGCTTCACCGAATAGGTCCGCGAAGCAGTACTATGTCGCCCAATGGTCCAGAATGTGGGAATGGTTAAGGAAAGCATGAAACGATGATTAGATAAACGAAGGCTGAGTCACCGAGTCATTCGGCGGTATCGACTAAATTCTCCGAAAGATCCGCCAGCGCTATTTTGTAAAATATATATAAATACTAAACTTGTTATTAATTTTTAGAGAGTCAAACATTTATTTTAATTTCAAGAATAGAATAGTACGTTTTAGATATTTTTCTCTTAAGTTTGGAGAGGGTTTTTGGGGGACTTGAAGGAAGAAGGATTTCATCTTCGCCAAGTTGGAAGTGGGTCTTCTACATTCTTCTTCCTTTTCTTAAATTAAGGTTTAATTTCTTATACCCATTTGATTTTACTATCATTTTAGGTGTATTTTGTTATTTCTTGATGTGTGGCTAAAAACCCCATTCTTGTGGTGTGATTTAGCAAATATGTGTTGATATTATTGTTGGGTATTGCTTGCAGATAGGTTAGATGTAGTTTAATAGTGATTTCACCTAGTGGTTGTGGTTTAACCTAAAGGGTTTGTAGTTTCAAATACAAAGCCACCCATGTGTTTTCGGCTTGCTCGATAGGGAGGTCGCGAAACCAAGACCACTTGACTTGCCTAAAGAGTGGGTCTACATGAGGTTCAGCCTGAAAGGGCGAACCTTAGTCCCATATCCTAACACTCAGCTCGAGAGAGTGAGTGGGATAGGGCGTAGGCTGGACTTCATGAGGCAAATGGGTGTCCGAGAGGAATGCATTTGAAACCGGGTAAGTTACCCGAAAGGGAACTTATTTCCATTTAAAGCTTAGCCTAGTAACTATTATCTTACAAATTTCCTTTCAAAAGCATGTAGCCAACTACTTATCTCAACTTGTATTGTGGTCACACCCCAAGAACTCTTCCCCATACTTGTTTTTCTTGTTAGTTTTTTTTTTGTTTTTAATAATTGTGACAAAACCCCCAAATCGATATTTGAAACTTTTGTGTCACCCCTTTTAATTTTTCTTTGTTTTTACTCGTTAATATCTTTAGCTATGACTAGTTAGAACAAAAAAAAATTTCTATTAATTCTCAAAACCACTCCTTTGGGACACATCCCCAACCTTTAGTTGGGTTACTATACTATCGGCGATCGTAGACACTCGTACCATAGGTTAGTGTCGTTGGTCACGATAAGCATCAAAATGGAGCTGCTGCCAGGGAGTGGTGTTATTTGGGAATTTTTAGATTGGTAGAATTTTTGTTCTTCTTAGTAGTAGATCACTAATTTAATTCTTAGTTTTGTTTTCTAATTTGTCGAAATCTAAACAAGGGAAAGTAAGAAATAATCGGTAGTCGATGGAGTTTCCTCCATTAGAGGTAATGATGTATCGGGATCGTATCCTAACCTTCAAGCAATTGGAGGATGAGCGGATCTATGAGACATGGGCAAGATTCAATGAACTGCTAACTCAATGCCCAACTCATGAAATTCCCGGTACGATCCTCCTTGAATGCTTCTACCGATGTCTTGGCCCTAGAAGCAAGATATTGGTTGACCAACTAATTCCTGGCGGGACATTAAAGCAGCCATATATAATAACAGTCCAACTGCTTGACAATATGGCTAAAATGAGCCAAGAGGTTGAAAAGGATCTCTTGATGACCACACTAATGACTCAAATGGATTAGTTAAAAAGAAATATGGTGAAGGTCAAAGCTCATTGCAAAAGGAAGGATAAATACATCCCCCCTCATAATATAAGAAACAATGGGAATAAGGTGATCGAATGCCTCGAGGGAATGCTCTCAAAAATTCTCCGCAAGGTGACCGATTAAGACAAAGAGCTAGAGGGATTGAAAGAAGACATTGAAGGAATGAAACGAATTATTTGGTCTCATTCCAAAGCTGTCCAACTGCTCGAGGGACTGATGAGTCATGCGTTGCCTCAACTCCATCAGCAGAGAAATAAGGGGTGGCCTAATGAGGACCTAGCCAACCCCAACAACAAAACTTGAGCAAAGATTTGCGTCGTGCCAAGACGGTAAATAAGACGCTTCTTGGGACGCAACCCAAGGTCTTAAACATTTAGGATTTTACTTTAATGAATAATGGTGTGTTGTGTTGCAGGTTAAAATGAGGAAAATATGGAAAATTTCAGGTTGGCGAGTAGAAAGTCCATTCTGCGAGCCGCCAAACAGGTCTACGAACCTAACTGGATCTACCATTTGGCTCAATATAGGAGTTGTACAGAGTCTGTAAAACTCAGCGAACTTGATAAGTAACACGGTGCATCGCCAACATGTTTCGTGATCTCGATGCAGATCGTTGAATTGACCCCCTGAAAATTGAAGATTTTTGAAGAAAGGGCAGGATAAATGACCTCTCGGCGAAATTTCGAGTGGGTTGACAGGTGCGACTAACGTCGCCAAATGGACACAAAGTGAACAACATATAGTGCTAACAGTCACACTTCTTCACTCTTTCTCACTTTCAAATTCCATAACTTCCAACCAATGTAATAAGATACATTCTCTTATCTTAAAGTAGTACTTTAGTCACGGATTAGCGCGTGGAACTCAAATTTTTATTTCCGCCTAACATTACAGTTTTGCTCACTCAACAAAAAGGTTAGATTCTGGAAAACCCCCATTCACTTTTGAAAAGTTCAACCTCATCTGCAATCTAGGTATCCAGTAGTGTGTGTTAGATCACTCTGATATTAGTAGAAATTTTTGAATGCCTGCTTCTGATCTGTAAATTGGGGCCTATTTGCTTTAATTGTTCGAATTCCTTTATCACTCTGCTTACCTTCAATCTAAATGTGAAAAAATATGCATAATGGGTGTTGACCATGAATGGGTGCTATGGGTCTGACCTAAATTTCACTAATGCATGGTTTAATTTATCTTTTGAGGTTTGTCCAATCAATTTTGAAAAGTGAGTTGAATCTCAGGCACGTTAAGTCAGTCGGTGAGCTGAGTTAAGGTCGCTGAATCACTTAATGGTTCGCCTACTAGACGTAAATTGCCTTTAAATTCTTATCTTAAGTGTTGTGGGCTTTGTAATTTTTTGCAGACATAGTCATGATCGGCAAAGAGGTTTGGCGATTCTCTGATAAGATGGGTGAGTCTGTTTGAAATTTTGTGTTACAATGTAATTACTCACTATTCTCTCTAACGTTTTGTAGATATAGCCAAACAACCGACTAGAGGGAGGGAGAAAGGAATCGTGATCAGAGAAAGTACTCATCCACCAAGGGGCAAGGCTACCCTAACTTCAAAAAGTAAGGGGAAGGGAAAATCCCTCAAATTATCCGACTCAACCTCTAACAGCACAAGGCTTCTACACCACCGAGCCATCCATATATAACAGTGAGAGTGCAGAGTCTGATGAAGATTACGAGACAGAGGCAAGGTGGGCTGAGTTACGATCCAAAATGATACATGATCCATATCGGATCATAAATAGTCAATCCACAGCTCCAACTCCTCCAGCTCCAGAGAAAGCATTAGTGCTGGCACATCCAGTACAATGTCCCAAACATGGATCAATGAATAGATCAAAGGTGGATGGTCTGAGAACAATCATTGAGGAGAAACGACTTTCCATTGATGGGGTTATTGATAGGTATCCAGAAGTGATGGAGTGCCTGAAATACCACAAATTGCAAATCTTCACAAAACATTAATGACCTTGACTCAAAACAAGACTAAGTTTGAGTGGTCGGAGGCTTGTGAGAAAAGCTTCCAAGAGTTGAAAGACAGACTTACCTCCGCTTCGGTATTGGCCTTACTGGAGTGTACTGATGGATTTTTGGTATATTGTGACGTCTCTAGAGTTCGGATGTGTGCTCATGCAACATGGTAAGGTGATTGCATATGCTTCAAGGAAACTTAAAGTGCATGAGAAGAATTATCCGACACATTATCTTGAATTATTGATGGTTGTGTTTGTTATGAAAATATGGAGACATTACTCGTATGGGGTTCGTGTTGATGTTTTTACCGATCACAAGTCTTCAATACGTGTTTAGTAAAAAAAACTTGAATCTCTGATAAAGAATGTTGTTAGAGCGTTTGAAGGACTATGACATGAGTATCCTTTACTACACCGACAAACCTAATGTAGTAGCAGATGCACTTAGTAGATTGTGCATAGGTAGTGTGGCTAATATAAACGATGAAAAGAAAGAGTTAGTCTTTGATGTACATAGATTGGCCCGGCTAGGTGTCCAACTAGTGGATTCCACCAAGGGTGGTTTCTTGGTTCATAATGGCTCTGAATTGTCCTTTGTGGTGAATGTGAAGTCTAAACAAGATCTTGATCCTTTAATAGTTAATTTGAAATAGTCGGTACTCAAGAAGTCCGTTAAGGCTTTCTCCCAAGGGGGAGATGGGGTACGTAGGTACCAAGGTCGATTATGTGTTCCGGATGTTGATGGGTTGAGGGAGAAACGTTTAGAGGAGGCTCATAGATTCATCTGGGAGCCACCAAATTGTACTGTGATGTACGGAAAGTCCATTGGTTGAATGGTATGAAAAAGGATATTGTGAAAGTTGTAGCTACATGTCCTAATTTTCAACAAGTTAAGGTTGAGCACCAAAGGCCAGGAACGTTTTGGCAAGATATACCAATACCCACTTGGAAGAGGGAAGAGGTGAATATGGATTTCATTATGGGTTTGCCTCATACTTGTTACACCCAGAAAACTAGTGAGCAAAACTAGAGAGTTCTAGACCCATGTGTTCGAATTTTAGAGTTTAGAATGAGAGTTAAAAATCACAAAACTGATTCCCATACTTAGAATGAAGGATTTAGGAGTTAAACGTTGAGGTAGGACCACTCCAAAATAGCCCAAAAGTTGTCCAAAAGAGTGCCTCCCACAAAGGGCATCCACAAGTCGTGGATGGACTCACGCTCCGTGGGAAGCGGTCGTGGGTCAGGGCCTGAACTAACTTGCTACTTCTAGTTGCATACCATCACCCACGATGGTGCAGTACGACTCGTAGACACACCCACAGTCTGTGGGTCGGGGTCTCGTTGGTGGGGCAGTTTTTTAGTTTAATAATTTTAAGTTGGGGCTTAAGGATAAAGTCATTAATTAGTTAGCGGTTTAGTAAGTTCGGTTAGTTAGTTATTTAACAACCTATATCTGCCTAATAGACCACTAAACTAAGTAAATTAAATCCTTGGTAGCCTTGAATTGAGAAATAGAATTCATTCATGTGTTATGACTTGGCTTCAACTATATAGAGCACTACCTTAAATGATATATGGAAAATAGAAAAGAGGGACTAGTCCCCAACTAGTGAGCATTCTTGATAGCCTAAGGTGGTACTTTGTATGAATGGCAGTATGGGATTCTATTCATCCATTGCACAAGTATGACTTGAATCTAGTTATGAAATGTTCTTCTATATAGAGTAAGTTTAGCTTGGGTTGTTGCTATAGTTTCCTTCTTTGTTATAGCTTAATAAAGGTGACAAATTCCCTTGGTTATGAGAAGTAACCTAGTAATGAGACCAAAGGAGGGTAAGTATGACTATGTTGACTTCAAGGTTATGCTTAGTGAGAAGGGAAGTATGGGATGTCTTTCATGCATTGCACAAGTGTGCTTTGAGGTTACTTAGAAGTATAGTTACCGTATTGTAAAAAGGCTTAAGACTTGACCATGCATATAGACTATGTTTAAGATGACCAAAAAGGGATACTTAGCTTGGATGGTACTATGGGATGTTATTCATGCATTGCACAAGTATGCTTTAAGGTTACTTGAGAGTAGTTATATTATGGTGTAGATGACTAAGAGTTGAATAGCTCTTATATGATGCTTATATTGGATATTTTACTGGTGATTATGATATTATCTCTTATTCTTATAATTTGTGTTGGATGATATATTTCATATAATTATGGATTATGTCGTATATTGACTAAACCTTGTCTTAAGCTCTTTTGATTATGCTAGCTAACATATTTAGTGAATTTTGTACTAACGCTTACTTTGCCTACATTCTAATAAAATGTAGAGTTTGGAGACTTGAGTTTTATTCTTGTAGATGGGTTTCTAAGGAGAAGCGGAGTTGAAGAATTGGTGAGTCCTCATAGCTTCGAGGACATACCCACTATTTCCTTTATGTCTTTTATTTCTATGTCATGAGACTATTGTATGGGCTGCATCCCAAGAGTTTAGTACAAAATTTGAGTTTAGATGGTTTGAGACAACGTGTAGTAAGACTTCCGCTTGCATCTTATAAAGATTTCAGTTGTATAGATAAAGTTTTAAATTTTTTGTACTTTTTTATTATTGTATGTTCATGATATTCTAAGGGCTTGTATGAGACCCCTTCGGGGTACAGTACAACATGCTACATATAAGGTGGACCCCTGGGTCGTGACAAACTTAGTTATTTGAGCACAGGGTTTAGAATGGTTCTAGGATTGTCTCAAACCATGTCTAGTAGAATCCTTATCATATATGAGAAGCGACCCACATTTATGAATATGAGTCTATTGGATGCTTAGGAAATATCACTTCTTCATTGTCTAAGTCGTGCCATAGAGTTTGGCTCTAGTAGGTCCTTCTTCTAATCCATGCCTGTTTATTTTCAAGGTATGGCTATTACAAGGGCAAATGCCAGGAGAGAAGAGGAAGGCAATGTGGACCAAGAGGTTCCTCTCCAAGTCTCATGCCAAGCTCCTCCTAAATCTCCAATTGACCCAACAAGGGAAAATATGACTCGTGTAGAGTTTCGGTCTACAATCCAAATTTTGAGACAATCCATGATGGCTCAAGCTCAAGCCATGACAACTCAAGTCCAAGCAATGACAGGCCAAGGCAATAGAAAGATGGTAGATCCGGCAAACCCAATAAGGGGGATGATTGCTTCTAGGGTCAGAGAGATTTTGATAATGAACCCTCCAGATTTTTGTGGCTCCACAGTGGAAGAGGATACTAATATGTTTATAGATGAGGTGTATAAGGTTCTTGTTTCCATGGGGTGACTTTGGTAGAAAAAGAGGAATTAGCCACTTACCATTTGAAATATTGTATGAACAATGGAAAGATGTTAGGCCGGTAAAATTGGGTCCTATAGAGTGGTATGTGTTTAAGAAGAATTCATCAACCTTAAGCAAGGTAGCATGAGTGTTAAAGAGTATTCCTTGAAATTTACTTTATTGTCTAAGTATGCTCAATCTATGGTATCAAGTCTGAGGGATATAAAGAATTTGTATGTAACGGGTCTGTCCAAATTAGTAGCAAAAGAATGTCGTACGACAATACTCTTTGATTTTATGGATATCTCACGTCTTATGGTGTATGCTCAACAAATGGACTAAGATAAGCTTGAAGAGGAAAAATCTAGGGATAAAAGGAGGTCTATGATGGATAATGATAAGTCTTTTCATGATGGGTCCGATGGACATGGTCGTTCTAGGAATCGACAAAAGTTTTCCAAACAAGGCTTTTCTAATGCTCTTAAGTATAAGAATCAGAGGGTGTCCACTCCTAGGACACAAGGTATTAGTAATAAGTCCCTATGCCACCCTTGTGCTAGGTGTGGTAAGAGATATGAATGTAGGTGTTTGGCAGGTAGAGAGGGGTGCATTAGTTTTGGTGAGAGTGGTCACAAGATGAAAGATTGTCCAAAGGCTAAGGTTACAAGAAGAGAGGGTAATCAAGTTGCCTCTAGTACTGGAGATGTGGAGCCTCAAAATAAGAATAGGTTTTATGCTCTCCAATCTAGAGAAGATCAATAGTGATCTCCTCATGTTCCTTCCGGTATGTGTTTTATGCTTTAGTAGTTTCCAGATTTCTTGTCTTTTGTTACTTTTTATGTTGGCTTTGAAGTAGTCTTTAGTATGAACGATGTTTAGAAGTGATTGTATAGGCTTACTCCCAAGGGGAGATAGTGTGCCAAAAAAGTAAGGTTATTCTGTGTTTATGTGTGTCAATGATTTACTTATATGCATGCTCATGAAGAAGTTTAGGTCTTGCTAAAAATGACTTAGATGAATTGTTTTGCTTCATGTTGTAGTGCATTTGAGAAGAGTTGCATATAGATTTCATGAGATGAATTGATAAGTATGTCTTAGTTTGGAATTGAAAGATTCCTCCTTGAATAAATGATTTGTGAGAGTAATTTCCATTTAGGCTCCATGAGTACATGATGAGCATGTTTGAGTTAGGAGATGGTAGTTCCTCATTGAAAATAAGTAAGTATAGAATGTCATGCATTTTTGGGTTGGTAGATGTTGTTCCTACTCCCTTTTGTTGCATTAAAAATGGTTACCTTGGTATTGAAAATGTGTTGCTTGGTTATGTGCATTTAGATGAGTTGCATGCATAATGGGCTGCTAGTCTACAATTGTTTCCTTAAGAAGCGTTTAGAATCATCACTCGAGGATGAATGATCCCAACCAGGAGAGATTGTTACACCCCAGAAACTAGTGAACTAAACTAGAGATTTCTAGAGCCTTGTGTTAGAATTTTAGAGTTCGGAATGAGGATTAAAAATCAGAAAAATGATTCTCGTACTTAGAATGAACGTTTTATGGGATAAAAATCTAGTTACGATGCCCCCAAGGACCACCCAAGGGTTTCTTAAGGGGGACCCCAAAACAACCCAAAAGCTGTCCAAAATAGTGCCTCCCACGAAGGGCATCCACGAGTCATGGATGCACCCACGCCCCATGGGAACGGGTCGTGGGTCAAAGCCTGAAGTCACCTGCAACTTCCAGCTGTAGAACACCACCCACGATGGTGCAGTACGGCCCGTAGATCCACCCACGGTCCGTGGGTCGGGGTCTCGTGGGTGGGGCAGTTTTGGAGTTTAATTATTTTAAGTTGGGGCTTAGGCGTTAAGTCATTAATTAGGTAGGGGTTAAGTAAGTTCGGTTAGTTAGTTATTTAACCACCTATATAAGTCTAAGAGACCCCTAAAGTAAGACAATTAATTCATTCTTTGGAGACCCCAAATTATCTCCAAATATTTCTCTCTCTAGAAGTGAAGAAGAAGAAGAAGAAGAGAAGGAAGTAGGGGAGAATTCTTCCATTGTTTCAAGCTTGACTTAGAGCATTCAATAAAGGTATGTTAGCTTATTAATCTATGGGCTCTTCCACCCATAGAGACACCTAGATTCCCCCCAATTGTAAAGTCAAAAACCCAATTCTAGCTAGGGTTTCTTTTACTTTCATTTGATAACTATGTTGTAAGGTATCTAACCCTATTTGATACTTTGATTGTAATAGATGGCTATTGAGACAGGTTTAGACTTCCGTTTGCTTTTTTGAAAAATTTTAAGACTCGATATGTGTTTTTACTCTTTATTGTTCTTTACTTATGTTCTACTATGCTATGTTTCTTACGTGTTACCTTTAGGGGTCCTATGTTCCATGTTACATCTAGGGGGTATCCTTGGGTCGTGACATGTGTGGTCCATGAAGGCCAAGGCATTAGCTCCCTTTAAGATTCCTAAAACTGACTCACCTTCAGAGGCCACTTAACGGCTAGTAGCGAAGACCACTACTCGTGGGAAAGCTCATGAAGGTGCCTTCAATTTGTGAAGGCCAAGCCACCGGCCAAGGACAAGGGCAGGACCACGACTCGTGGAGCCTGCCGTGGTGCCTGGGAGTAGGATGCCTAGTGAGGGGCTCTTTGGTAAATTTCTAATTAGGTGGTTATTAAGTGAGGTCATTTTGTATGGTCTTAGTACACCTATATAAAGTATTTTAAGCCTTTAACCACCCCAATTAAGTCATTATTTCTAAAACCCCAAAAGATCCCAACGTTCATCTTCTAAAAAATTCTCTCTCTAGAAAACTCAAGAAAGAAGAAGAAGAAGAGAAGAGAATCAAGCTAGGTCAAATTCCTCCAATATTCAAAGCTTTATGAGGGATTTGTATCCAAGGTGTAATAGCTTATTCATCCATGGATTCTTCCATCCATGGAAACCCCTAGAATTCCCCAATTTCATGAAGATTTCCCCAATTCAAGTTAAGGTTTCTTCAATGTTGTGGGTTATGTTGTAGGTTTACCCAATTGAGTGGGTATTGATTGTTTATGATAGAATTAGTAGTGAATCATGTTATTATGATGATATTATATGTTTTCCATGGCTAACCCTAGTTTAATTGATGAAATTGTAGTTATGTGGGTTTATGTCTTGTGAAGAGAAATTGAGGATTTAGAGATAATCTTCACGAATTGATGACATGTATAGTAATAAGTCAAGAATACAACCAAGTACACATATATTTAACTAGATTGTAGTATATGTGATGGATCATGACTAGTAAAGCTTGAAGTTTAACTTTTATGATGATTTAGGACTAAAAACACTTAATGCCTTGGAATCTAGGTAGGTATAATGATTGTAAGAAGTAAAGCTTTGAGAGTAAGCCTTTTAGTCATGAAGGTAGAATTCTAGGGCTTTTATAGTAAAGCTAATATGTTGAATTATGCTTGTAGTGGCTTTAAGAATAAAAGTAATATGTTGATTTATGCTTGTAGTGGCATTGAGAGTGAAGCCTATATGAGAATGCTAGAGCAATAGCTATTATAGTTGTGGAAGGACTTTACCCACTAAATCTACCTTATGAATGTTTGAATGAATGAAGTGATAGAATCACTTGTAGCATGGATTGGTTGTCAAGGACATCCCTCCATAAGTCATGAGTTAACTAAGGCTTAATAATTAGTCTAAGGGTTGTATGCTTGGCCTAATAGATATTGACAATGAGAAGGAAGTTCACACATAGTCGGGTCCGCGTATCCAAGAAGAGAGGATGCTCACACCTAGTTGAGTTTGGGGCTTCCAGAGTAAAGGAGGAACTCTCACATAATAGAGTTTGGGTTTTCCCAAAAGTAGTCCTCATGAGATAGAATCCTTCACATAGAGAAGTCGGATTTGTAGTAACAATATCCGTATCGAATGAACTAAGACATATTTGAAAAGGTATCTCCAAGTGTCCCAAAGCATAATCAACTTAGACAAGCTAAGTGAAATATCTTATAGTGTTTAACTTAATAATAAAACTTAGACATGCTTTATGAAGTATCTCATAGTGTTCAAGATAATAAAGAAGACGATCTGAGATGAACTTAAAGAAGTACTTCCTTGTGTTCTAATGCATTAAAAAAGGGACTAGTCCCTAACCAAGAAGTAAGATCATGAGGACCTAAAGGGGGTAATTAGCACGGATAGGATTATGGGGTCTTATTCATGCATTGACCAAGTATGACTTAAGGTTACCTAGAAAGTGTTATGTTATATGATGTATGTTTAGATAGGATTGTGCTATAGTTGCATTCCTTATTATGGTTGACTAAAGGTGAGAGATTTTGTTGTCTATGAGAAATAATCTAAGGATGAGATCCTAACATGGTAAGTATGTATGATGGCCTAAGGTGGTACTTAGTGTGGGTGAGATTATGGGGTTTTATCCATGTATCACATAAGTATGACTGGAAGCAACTTGAGAACTAGTTCTCTTATGATATGAAGGACTAAGGGTTGACTAATCCTTATATGATTCCTATGTTGGAGATTATACTTATTACTATGTTATTGTCTCTTATGCTATGGTTTATGTTTCATGAAGTATCTCTTATGATTATCGCCTATGGCTTATGTTGACCAACCTTATGTTCTGCTCTTATGATGTTATGGTAGCTGTCATATTTAGTACATTTGTACTAATACATACTCTTGCTTAAATTCACATCAAATGTCGAATCGGGTGATTTTGAGTTCAATTCTTGAGGATACGTTTCCAGAATAGCAATGAATTAAAGATTAGTGAGTCCTCATAGCATCGAGGATAAAGTCAACATTTCCTTTGTGTCTTTCTTTTATGTTTTGAGACTATTGTAAGGGTTGTGTCCCATGAGTTATTCAAATATGCCTTGTTACATCTAGGGTGTACCCACGGGTCGTGACAATGAGTAAGTTTGTGTCGGGTGTGTCCGACTTGGTTGTCAAAGAATGCCGAACCTCTATGCTTGTTCATGATATGGATATTTCTCCCCTTATGTTGCATGCCCATCAAATCGAGGAAGAAAATCTCAAGAAAAGATCTAGGGAAGCTAAAAGGGAAAGAACAATTGACGGTAACTTTTCATATTCTAGGTCTGGTGGATGGGTACTTCAAGGTTCCGACAAAAGTTCTCTGGGCAAGGTTCTTCAAATGCTCCGCCAAGGTCTAAGAATGGAAGGGTGTGTAACCCGAAACCTCAAGCAGATGGTAATAGGTCCATGATACCTAATTGTTCTAGGTGTGGGAGAAATCATGACGGTTAGTGCCTAGCCGGTTCCAATGCAGTCTTTGGGTGTGGTAAGACGGATCACAAGATAAAGAATTGTCCTTTGGTTGCTAAGAATGAGGGAGATAATCGTCGTAGGGTGATGAGTCCACAAATTGGACTCATTTAGGGCTATATTATGATAAAATTAGTGTCCTCAAATGCATATTTTATCTCAATATCAGATGAAAACCTTAAGTTTCATGCATTTGTATTTCAAGGGAATGCATGGACACTACTTAGCGAAAAAGGAAAAAAGGCAGCTGAAAGAACAAAGAAATGAAGATCGGAGAATCGCCAAACCCATTCAGTGAGTCGCCAAAAGGTCTTATCCTCGCCTTTTGTTCCAGTGTATTAATCCTTGAAGGAAAGGATCAAATCGGCGGTGGAAAAAAGCATTTGGCGTATCGCCGAGCATTTCTGCGAAGCTGTAGTATGTCACCCAATGATCCAAACATGATTATGATAAAGGCTAATGCAATAAGGCAATGAAATAGACCAAAGGGCGGATCGTCGAGTTGATCGGCGATCCCGGCTAACTTCATCGAGTGATTCTTCACAACACATTTTCTGAAAACTGTAAATACTAGTTGATGTTTTGTGGCTTAGTATTAGAGTAGAAATTATTATTATCAAATTTTATTATTAGATTTAGAAAATTCTCTCTAAGCTTGGAGAGGGTTTTGCAGAACTTGAAGATTCGAAAGGTTTCAATTCCAAAATTTTAGACTTGAGTCTTGTGTATTCTTCACTTTTGACTTGTTTTAAGACATAATCTTGGATACCCATTGATGGAAACTGAGATTGGTGTAGTAGCTAAAACCCCAATTCTTAGGGTGTGATTTTGTGAATATGGGTCAGATTATCTACTGGGTCTTGTTTGTTGATGATCTATTTGTTGTTTAGATGGTATTTCGTTTAGTAGTTGTGGTGGAAGTTAATGAAATTGTAGTTGCAAATATGATTTCACCTTTTTTTTTAGCTTGCTCGAGAGAGAGGTAGTAAAACTAAGACTACTAAATTGATGCCTGCTGGGAGTGGGTCGACATGAGGTTCAGCTCGAGATAGTGAACCCTAGTCCTTCTCCAACACACTCAGCTTGAGAGAGTGGGTGGGCTAAGGCGGAGGTTGTTCTTCTTGAGGCAAGTGGGTGCCCGTGAGGAACCCCTTTGATTCAGGGTGAGTTACTCGAGACAGAATTTACTCCCACTATAGTCTAGCTTAGTAAAAAATATTCAACTGATTTATTATCAAAAGCATGTACCCAATAATTTAGTATATCTCGTATTCTTATCACATCCCAAGAATCCCCTCTCTTTGATTAGTATCTCTCTTTATTTCAGCTGATTTTGCTCTTTACTTGCTTATAAACCCCCTATTTGATAATTGATACTCGTGTCAAACACTTTAATTTGTCATGTCTACATTTGATAAAGTCTTTAGCTACGGTTTAACATTTTCACAATTAACCACTAATTTTAAGGAACCACTCCCTTGGGACTCGACCTAACCCTTGGTTTGGTTACTATATTATTTTATGATCGTAGACACATGCATTGGAAGTTGTGTCTTGATTATGCAATCATCAAAATGGCGCCGCTGCCGGGGAGTGGTGTTAAGTGAAAACTTTTGGTTAAGATGAATTTGGCTTTTGATAGTCGTAGTTTACTAAGTTTATTTTTAGTTTTGTTTTACTTTGAAGTTGTTTATATAGGCAAATACCCTGAGCATGGTTGACGGAAATGGTAGCAACTCCGCTGAGACGAGTTAAGAATTCGAGACGGACTTCAAGTTAACCACACTGGTGACTAAGCTAAATGTGTTAGCCACCAAAAAATTAGACGTGGAAAACCAGTGCAAGAGCAAAGGGAGGTACACACCCCCTCATGAGCGGAAACAGTCTAGAGACATGTAGAAAAATCGTGTCGAGGACACATTCCAAATCATTCTCCAAAAGTTCACCGAACAAGATCGAATGTTGGAAGAGATGAAGGAGGATATTGAACTGTTGAATCAAATGTTTGGCTCCCATTCTAGATCGATCTAGGTGATTAGGACACTCATGAATTATGCAGTGCCTCCTCTTCACTCGTATGAACTATTGGGGTTGCCTAGCAATACTAGGACAAACCCCACCAATGGAGAGTGAGTAAGGACTCGCGTCGTGCCACGACGTTAACTGAGGCACTTCTTGGTAGGCAACCCAAGGTTTTAAATTCTTTAGTTTGCTTTTATAAATAATGGTGTGTTAGTGGTGCAGGTTTAAATGCTGAAAGTGTTTGGAAAATGCCTATTGGCGAGTAAAATGGTCAGTCGGTGAATCGTCAAAGAGGTCATCATGCCTGATGAAGATCGCCATTTGGACCTCACTTTGACTGAAGGTCCTGCAAAATTGGGAAAGCCAAGTGACCAGTCGGCGTGTCGTTTAGTGGATCGGCGAGTGCGACTAACGTCACGCAATGGCCGCGAATTGGACGATGTATAATTGCCAAAGGTCTTAGAATTTGAATTTCTTCACTTTCCCTCGCTTTTAAACTTCACAAACTTACACCAAAGTAGTATTTTTAATATTTTTATATTCCATTAGTATTTTAGTTGTTGATTGGTGCTCGGAACTAGGATTTCTTTGCCACCTAGCTTTTCAGTCGCGTTTTAATCGGCATTTAAGGTTGGTTTACAAATCCCGAGTTAACATTCTAAAATTTTGTACTCATTTGCAAAGATTGTAACGTATTGTTGTGTGTTGGGCCTCTCTGATAGAATTAGAATGCGTAAATGCCTATTACAAATTGCAAATCTTGCCCTTATTGTTTTTATCGTCAAATGCAAGTAAGTTTTTTCTTTTAAATGAATGAATTTGCAATGAGTTGTGCTTGCGTGTCATTTAGATTGATTGGGTGAAGTCTGAGTAACCCATGTTTGTGCGAAATGACGAAAATTGCTTAATGATAGAGTGGGTGACAACACTCTTAAGAGCAAATATCGTCAAATGGCTAAATTTGTCAAAACCCAGACAAATCTGAGTATCCCGAGGTGATGGGTAATGCGGGTCTTGTTCGAATTTCATTTGTGCATGCTTTGATTTTGTTATCGGGTGTTGCGTGCTTGAATTTGAGAAGTTGGATTGAAAATGGGCACGTTGAGCCGTTCGGCTAGCTGCGTCGAGCTCACCGAACCACTCGCCGGTGCGCGTAATCACCACATCTCGCTTTTAAATTCATGCTTTATGTGTCATTTGAGTTTGTAACTATCGGCGAGAAGCCTTTGGTCACCGAATTCACTCGGCAAATTGCCGAAAGTACTGTTGATCGCCCTTTGTATGCTCTCTTGAACTACTGTTGTACTGTAACTTTCCGCGGACAACTCCATGATCGCTGACAGTAGCTGGCGATTCACCGAAAGGGACTTCCCATTGCTGACTTGGTTTAATTTTTAAGCCAATCCCTTCGGCGATCCCGACTTATCTCGCCAAAGAGGTTTGGTGACTCATTGAATGGATTGGCGAACCTATCTGCAATAGATTTTCTGTGTTTATTTTTTAATTTTCTCCTTATTTGTCTCGATATCTTACAGATATGGTACGCACTAACCCTGCAACATTAGAAAAAAGCATAGGGCATAACTATAAACAAGGGAGGGAAAAATACTCCAAAAAGGAGAGTAGAAGAACTCCCACTAAGAGATAAAGGCAAAATGAAGGAGCATATAGCCAGAAAAAGAGTAGCTATTGAAACCCAGGTTAATTTTTCAGAACCAGAAGATGAGCAGCCTTTGATAAACCGAAGGGATGAACTCCGGGCCAAATCTCAGTCCACATCCACCAATATTCCCTCAGCTGCCACTCCTCTAGCAACAGACTCCGTGCCAGTGCAGACACCTCCAGTGACCCCTGCTCTCCCTATCATTCCTCCTCCTAGACTAGTGAATAGACTAACAGGTGAGGAGGTACGAACCATCCTAGAGGAGAAGCTATTATCTACGAAGGGCCTGTAAGTCAAGCATCCCGATGTAATTGACACCCTCTGATACCATGAGTTTGAGCAGTTCACAAGTCCCCGAGGCCTTTACATTCCCTCTTGCGTTAGGGAATTTTACACAGCTTATTAGGAGTTGGTGCCGAAGAGCAAGAAGAAGGAAAGCAAGTTTAGACCGATAAAGTTGGTCATGGTCAAAGGCAAGGAAGTTGAGTGCCATAGCGAGTATATTTACATTGTATTGGGTAGATCGCTGCACTCTGCACTTCCTTATGAAGGGTTGCCTATTTTTCAATCCCTAAATGACCTGAAGGGTTGGGTGACTCCTCTAATTTCTGACACCACTCTAAGGTGGATGGATGCAGGGCACTTATTGATAAGATAGAGTTGAACATAGCTGCCAGGTTCTGGTTTGGTTTCATCAGTAGCACCATTATGCCATCCTAGAATGAGTCCATTTTGCACCATCCTAAGGAAGATTTCCCTTGTTATATCATGTCCAAGAGGCACATCGATATGGGGCTACTGATTTCACAAGAGATGACCATGAGAGCCAAGAAGAAGCAGACTTCACTACCATTCCCAGTGTTGATCACAGAATTGTACCAGCGTGCTGGAGTACCTTGGGAAACTACTAGGGATATTGAAGTCACTCGTTCTTCCTCCATTGACATCTGGCATATTGAGGTAGAGTTCACACGAGAGGAGGTTGACAGGAGAAGAACAACTTCGGCAAATATTTCCCTGGAAGTTGATGTTGACTCATTAACAGTAGAGGCAACTTTGCCTACTCCGGCCTCTGAGCCTTCCGGTACATCCGCTCCTTCCTCTTCTTCTCAGGCCCCAGGTGCTTCTTCCTCGTCCTACCGTACCAGGATTAGTCAAGCCATGATCCTAAATATGGGAAAGTTGGCATATTCAACGGATATGAGAGCGACTCGGTTGGAGAGATCCATTCTAGGGATGATCGATAGTGATATCTTGGATACACTGACCCCCCTTAGGGCCTTTGTTAATGATCTCACTACTAGAGTCACTGCTTGTGAGGGTAGATAGGGGGAAACATCTGAGATTTCTGCTTTCAAGGCCAAAGTGGCAAATTTGAGTAAGGACATAGACTATTTGAAGTCTACCGATGCTTCTGAGACCAAAGGGATTCCTCCGGCTACCACCAGAGATGTACAGAGGGGTGGCACAACATATGAGGAGTCAGATGCAGAGACCGACAAGGAGCTGATAGAAGTACATGAGGAGGAGATGATCGACAGCCTAGAGCAGAGAATATTTAGAGATTTGTTAGATATTCTGGGGTTGATTGTGCAGCCGGTGATCCAGACATCGCCGAATGAGACGTCCACTGCAGCCCTTAGTGGATCTGATACTGCTATTCCCTTTGAGGAGACTTTGGGCATTGATTCCCAAGTCCATACTGCTGCACAGGGCACTGAGGGCCCCACAGATGGAGAGACTTCTTAGACAAGACTTTTCTTGACCTCTCTCTCTATCTTACTTACTTTTACTTTTGGATACTTTTATTTGCATTTGAGGAAAAATTTCTTTCATTTGTGGTGGGGTGAGGCCTACCTTTGTGTTCTATTGATATTCGTATTTTATTATATTTGTGCTTTGTGCTTAAATTTTGTTAAATTCTGCTTTCTGTGGATGTTTGAGATTGTGGCTCCTTTTAGTTTTAATTGCCAAATGATTTTGAACAATCCAATTTTTTTTGCCACCTCTCGTCTATTGAATGAGGCTTTTCTTTCTCAAAATTTAAGTCTCCGTGCCGATCAATATCGATCACCTAAATAGTGTTCTCAATTGAACGAACATGAATGAGTGGCTATGATGAGGCCAAATAAAGTTTCATAGATGATGCTTATCGTAACCAACAGTATGAGTGTTTACGCTCATTGATAATATAGTAACCCAACCAAAGGTTGGGGTCGTGTCCTAAGGGAGTGGTTTTGAGAATTAATAGAAAATTAAAATTTAGCTCTAATTAGTCGTAGCTATAAAGGGGTGGAACAACATATGAGAAGTTGGATGCAGAGACCAACGAGGAGCTGATAGCAGTACATGAGGAGGAGATAATAGAGAGCCTAGAGAAGAGAATATTTATATATTTGTCAAATCTTGTGGGGACGATTGTGCATCTGGTGATCCAGACTTCACTGAATAAGATGTCCACAACGGCCCCAAGTGGATCTGGCACTGCTATTCCCTTTGAGGAGACTGCGGGCACTGATGCCCAAGTCCATACTGCTACACTGGGCATTGAGGCCCTGACAGATGGAGAGACTTCTTAGACAGGACTTTTCTTTACCTCACTCTCTGTCTTACTTACTTTTACTTTTGGATACTTTTATTCGCATATGAGGACAAATTGCTTTCATTTGTGGTAGGGTGACACCTACCTTTGTGCGCTATTGATGTTCATATTTTGTTTATATTTGGGGTTTGTGCTTAAATTTTTTTAAATATTGCTTTCTGTGGATGTTTGAGCTTGGGGCTCCTTTTATTTTTAATTACGAAATGATTTTGACCTGTCCGAAAATTTTTGCCACCTCTCGTCTGTTGAATGTGGCTTTTCTTTCTCAAAATCTAAGTCTCGGTTCCGATCAATATCGATGACCTGAATAGTGTTCTCAATTGAATGAACATCAATGAGCGGCTATGATGAGGCCAAATGAAGTTTCAATGATGATCCTTATCGTAACCTACGGTATTAGTGTTTACGATCGTCGATAATATAGTAACCCAACTGAAGGTTGCGGTCGTGTCCCAAGGGAGTGGTTTTGAGAAATAATTGAAAAATAAAATTTAGCTCTAATTAGTCGTAGCTAAAGACATTAATGAGTAAAAACATAGTAAATGAAAGGGGGTGACACCAAAGTGTCAAATATCAATTGGGGTTTTTGTCACAAGTAATAAAATCAACAAAAATAACAAAAAAATCAATTATGGGGAAAAGTTGTTGGGGAGCGACCACAATACAAGTTTAGATAAATCGTTTGGTACAGGCTTTCGTTAGGAAATTTGCAAGGTAATAGTGACTAGACTAAGCTTTAGATGGAAATAACATCCCTCTCGGGCAAGTTACCCCGTTTCAAATACGTTCCTCTTGGACACCCATTTGCCACATGAAGGCCAACCTACGCCTTACCCCACTCACTCTTTCTAGCTGACTGTTAGGATATGGATCTAGGGCTAAGCCTCTCGGGCAGAACCTTATGTTGACCCACTCCTTAGGCCATCAGTCTACCAATTTTGGTTTCACGACCTCCTTCTCGGGCAGGCCGAAAACAAATGGGGGTTTTTGTTTTCGCAACTACAAACCCATTAAATTAAACCACTGCCACTAGGTTAAATCACCATTAAAATACATCTAACCTATCACCAAGCAAAACCCAACAACAATAAATAGCAAACCACACCTAAAATGATACTAAAATCAAATGGATATAAGGAATTAAACTTTGATTTGAGCAAAGGAAGAAGAATGGAGAAGACCCATTTCCAACTTGGGTAAGATGAAATCCTTCTATCTTCAAGTCTCCCACAAAACCCTCTCCAAAATTGAGAGAAAAATATCCAAAAAGTAATAGTCTATTTTGAAAAGTAATAAAAAGTTTAGTATTTATAGACTTCAAAAATTAGTGCTGGCAGATGGTATGAGAGTCTACGATCATAGATAATATAGTAACCCAACTAAAGGTTGGGGTTATGTCCCAAACAAGTGGTATTGAGATTAATAGAAAAATAAAATTTAGCTCTAATTAGTCGTAGCTAAAGACATTAGCAAGTTAAAACATAGTAGATTAAAGGGGGTGCCACAAAAGTGTCAAATATCAATTGTCATTTATGTCACAAGTAATAAAAACAACAAAATTAAAAGAAAATTAAGTACGGGGAAAATTTCTTGTGGTGTGACCGCAATACAAGTTGAGATAAATCGTTGGGTACATTCTTTCGTTAAGAAATTTGCAAGATAATAGTGACTAGGCTAAGCTTTAGATGGAAATAAGTTGCCTCTCGGGCAACTTACCCCGTTTCAAATACTTCCTCTCGGACACCCATTGGCCGCATGAAGGCAAGCCTACGTCTTACCCCACTCACTCTCTCGAGCTGAGTGTTACGATATGGGACTAGGACACACCCTCTCGGGTAGAACCTCATGTTGACCCACCCCTTAGGCCATCAGTCTAGCAGTTTTGGTTACGCAAACTCCCTCTCGGGTAAGTCGAAAACAATGGGTGGTTTTGTATTTTCTACTACCAACCCATTAGATTAAACCACAACCACTAGGTGAAATCTCCATTAAAATTCATCTAACCTATCAGCAAGCAAAAACCAACAACAATAACAACATATATTTGCTAAATTACACCCAAGAATGGGGGTTTTTAGCCACACATCATGGAATAAAAAAATACACCTAAAATGATACTAAAATCAAATGGGTATAAGCAATTAAACCTTGATTTGAGAAAAGGAAGAAGAATGGAGAAGACCCACTTCCAACTTGGGTAACATGAAATCCTTCTATCTTCAAGTCTCCCATAAAACCCTCTCCAAAATTGAGAGAAAAATATCCAAAAAGTACTATTCTATTTTGAAATGTATAATAATAATTCGACTCCCTAAAATTAATAAAAAGTTTAGTATTTATAGACTTCAGAAATTAGTGATGGTGGATCGCTCGGCGAGGTTAGTCGGTATCGCCGAACGACTCGGTGACCCGCCCTTGTTTTGTCTCATCGTCGTTTCGTGCTTGCCTTCAGCTTCTTCACGTTCTGGACCATTTGGCAGTATAGTACTGCTACGCAGAACTATTCGGTGAAGCGCCGATTATTCCTTTCATCACCGTTTTGATCCTTCTCCATCATGGATTCGCGTACTGGAACAAAGGGTGGAGTGTGTCCCTTAAGTGAATCGCCAAGTGTGCTAGGCGATGCTCAGGCTTCAGCTTCTTCGTTCTTTTCAACCTTTTTGTTCCTAAGTGTCCATGCTTCCTCTAAAACTTCAAATACCTAAAACTAAAGAGTTTTCATCAGATATTGAGACAAAATAAGCATCTGAGGGTACTATTTCTATCAAAATAAAGCCCTAAATTAGTCCAATTTGTGGATTCATCAACACCCCCAAATTAAACTTTTGCTTGTCCTCAAGGAAACTTAAGTTCAGCCATTCAAAAAGGGTGTCTCAAACAGTTCTACACAAGACTCAATTTACTTTTGCAAGGCTCAATTGTGTACTCAAAGATTCAAGTTGTGACACACCATTACCAAAGATTCTCATGCTCGCAATACTTGCTACTTGTGCAAGTTCAAGCTCAACAAAAAGTATCTAAATGCCCTCACATAAAGAATTATTCCATATTCACACATAGAGATTAATCAATTCAAGATCAGGAATCAGATGCAACGCTCACACACAAAAGAGAGGAACACAATGCATGTTTTCACCCATAGGTTTGCCCTTATTTTCCAATTGACTTTCGATTTGGCTTACTCTAGATTTAAAAGGTCTTTCCAAGCCTTGTAATGGGGATGAGTGCAAAGGTATGCTCATTTAGGCTCAGTGATTTCTTCCCCGTGAGATGTGGTATTCTAAAGGTATTCCCTTATTCTCGTTTATCAATTTTTTTTCTAGTGCTTCTAAGTCATCTTTTTATTTACCTCAATGGATTTCTTGGAATCCCGATTTCTTTTGTACTTTTTTTTTGTAAGAGGTTTCCATCGTTCTGCAACACCATGGGTTACAAGGGACTTTTCTTGCACTTCTTGACTTCTCTTTTTCCTTTTAATCACACCCCCAACTTAGGCTTTTGGCCTAAGTTGGCTATTTGCTAAACCACAAATGAAGAGGATTATAGGTAGTGGGTCAAGTAAGGTTTAGGGTTCATCAATGTTCCTCCAAAGAAAGGTAAGGCTCAAAGGGTGTTCAAAAGAGTTTCACACGCTCACGAGTATACCACAAAAGAGGTATATGTCAAATTTGGCTCACACTCTTTAAATTTGCCTAAGATCATTTCAAGAGGACACCTTTCTAAATCAATCAGACTAACGGGGAAAATTCTAGGTTTTTTCATGCATGGTTCAAAGCAAGCTAATCACACAAGGCATCAAAACTTAAGTCAAACAAGACTACACACTTTGGCTAGTGTGCAACGGTCATTACAAGTGAATCAATTCGGTAAATGGCTAATCACAACGAGATGCGAAGAGTTCACATGCTGTTTATGCAACTTCATTTAGCCTCATCGTTTTTGTACATTCATGTTTGTTCAATTGAGAACACTATTCAAGTCATCGGTATTGATCGAAATTGAGACTCATTTTTTTCCAAAAGAACATCCACATTCAACTCACGAGGGGTGGCAAAAATGTGCAAAAAATTTAAAATTTTTTGGAAGGGTCAAATTCATTTTGCAATTAAAAATAAGCGGGAAGAAGCCATAAGCTTAAAAAATCGTGAAAAGAATATCAAGCACAATTTTAAACAGACAACCCAAATATGTCCAAAAACACAAGCATCCATAGCAAGAAAATAATGGTGAGCCTCACCCCACCACAATCAAAAAATATTTGTCTTCAAATATATAACAATAATCCAGATTTCAAATTAAGGAACAACAGAGATAGGGCTAGAGAATAATCCTGGTTAGGTAGCTTTTTTGAGTTGGAGACCTTCAACAGATGTCGCGTAAACTAGAAGGTATGCTGGGGGAGTTTGGTGCATTGTCGAGTGATTCATCAAGCTCTGGACAACTTTTCTTAGCATTCCAATGCGCCTATCTTCAACCCTCGCTCTTTAGTGATTAATTAGCTACCTTTTTGCGCTTTGGCTTGCAGCTTATCTAGTTCATTCCCATTTGATGAGTGTGTTTTGACTTCTGGATGATTTGGCGCTTCACAAGACAAATTCTTACTTTGCCAAGTTTTTTATAGAACTTCTCAACAACTATGGATGTTTAAACGACAGTGACCATCATATTCACCGATCAGGTGGGAGATTCGCCGAAACCTTCCTGAACTTGCCGAGTTTTACAGACTACAGGCTCAGAGGGTACCGTAAGTCAAACGACAAAATAGCATTGATCACCGGTGTCTTTGGTGACTCGCAAACTAGGTCTGTTGCATGCCATTTTGCTGCTCTTTGGCACCTACAACACTTAAACCTGTAAAACTAAGGCACTATTATTTTACTAGTATGCAAATATAAGATAATATGAGGTTTTGGTTTGCCTCTCAAACAACACCTGAGTTAACGTCGCGGCACGACGAAAGTCAAAGACTAATCTTAATCCTCAGAATCACCCATGGTGTAATTAGGTGAATCTTCAGCCAACGGAGGATAGTGACCCATCATCAAATGGGTGATTTGAGCATCCTACAACTGAATGGTCATGGAGTTTGAAGTAGTTACTTCGTTTAGCATATCAATGTTGTCCTTCATGTCATTCAATTTCTTATCATGCTCATCATTTTTTTGTTGGATGAGTGATGGGTATCGTTACTTTGCACAACCTCATGCCTTTTTCCCTGTTTGCACTCTCGAAGGGAGAAGTTCTTTTCCTTCTCCCTGGCTTACTCTTCCAATCCCGTCACCCATTTGAATAGAACATCTACTTTCACCACCAGTTTCTCCCATTCATATTTCTTTTGGGTTTCTTTGTTGGTTTCAACCACAAAACCCTCTCCAAACTTGAGAGAAAAATATCCAAAAAAGTACCATTCTATTTTGAAAAGTAATAAAAGGTTTAGTATTTATAGACTTCAAAAATTAGTGCTGGCAGATCGCTGGTGAGGTAAGTCGATGTCACTGAATGACTCGGTGACTCACCCTTTTTCTGTCTCATCGTCGTTTCATGCTTGTCTTCAGCATTTTCACGTTCTAGACCATTGGGCGGTATAGTACCTCTTTGCGAATCTATTCGGTGAAGCGCCGACTTCTCCTTTAATTGCCTTTTTTATCCTTCTTCTCCAAGGCTTCGCGTACTGAAACAAAGGGCGAACTGCGTCGGTTCGGCGAATCACCAAGTGTGCTTGTCGATGCTCAGGCTTCATCTTCTTCATTCTTTTCTGCCTTTTTGTTTCTTTTTACCCCTAAGTGTCCATGCATCCACTAAAACTTCAAATACCTAAAACTACAGAGATTTCATCAGATATTGAGACAACATAAGCATTTGAGAGCACTATTTCTATCAAAATAAAGCCCTAAATTAGTCCAATATGTGGACTCATCAATAGACAATTTGTGAACTCTTTGAATCTCGTTATCACTAGCCTAGTATCGAATCTAGTCTCTTGTGATGATCAATGCACACTAGCGAAAGTGTAGAGTCTTGTTTGACTGATAGTGTTATTGCCTAATTTGATGAGCTTATCTATGAACTATGCCTGATGGATCCTAGAATTTTCCCCGTTGTTTTGGTTAACTAAGTGATGCTATCTCTTGATATGATATTAGGCAACTTCTAAGAGTGTGAGCCAATTTGACATATACAATTTTTGTGCCATACCTTGTGAGTGTGTAAACCGCTTTTGAACACCCCTTGAGCCTTACCTTCATTTCGAAGAAACTTGATGAAAACTAGACCTTCCTTTATCCATCACCCATAATCCTCATGAAGTTGTGGTCAGTTGAATAGCCAACTTAGGCCAAAAGCCTAAGTTGAGGGTGTGGTGAAAAGATAGGGGCAAGTCAAAAAGTGCAAGGGAAGCTCCTCTTACACATGGTTTCGACAAAAATGGAACCCCTCCATATCAAAAAGATGAGAGAAAAGAGATAGAAAAAGAAAAAGAATGAAAAAGAAAGTTGTGAAATAAAGTACAAAAAAAATGGGGTTCCTAAACAATCCACGGAAAGGAAATAATAGGATGACTTATGAGTATTAAAGTGAATGATGAAGGAAAAGGAAAGGAAGTGGTGTGGGCATCACATTTAATGTGGATGAAAGTCACTGAGCCTAAATGACCATACATTTGCACTCAGCCCCACTACAAACCTTGAAAAGACTTTTTTGATCTTGAGTGAGGTAAACCAAATGTTGATTGGAAAATACGGGCAAACTTATGGGTGAAATTATGCAATGTGTTCTTCTTTGTGAGTGTGAGCGTTGCATCTGATTTTGAAGCTTTAAACTGTGAATCATTGTGTGAGTATGGAATCATTCCTTGTCTGAGGGCATTTGAACACTTTGGTTGAGTTTTAACTTGCATTTGAAACAAGTATTGTGAGCATGTGATTCTTTGATATTGGTTAGTCACAACTTGAATCTTTCAGTGCACATTTGATCTTTGCATAAGTAAATTGAGTCTTGTTGTGTGCATTCATGATTGAGTGTTGTGTTGCACTATTTGAAACACCCTTTTTGAACGGTTGAACTTAAGTTTGCTTAAGGACAAGCAAAAGTTTAAGTTAGGGGTGTTGACGAGTCCACAAATTGAAGAAATCCCTATTGTTTCAGGTATTTGGAGTTTGAGGGAAAACATGGACACTACTTAGCAAAAAAGGAACAAAGGCAGCTGAAAGAACAAAGAAATGAAGATTTGAGAATCGCCAAACCCATTCGGCGAGTTGCCAAAAGGTCTTCTGCTCGCCTTTTGTTACAGTGTGCTGAGCCATGAAGGAAATGATCAAATCAGCGGTGAAAAAGAGCATTCAACGTATCACCGAGCGGTTCCGCGAAGCTGTACTTAGTTACCCAATAATCCAAAAATGACGATGCTGAAGGCTAACGCAAGACGAAGATGAACTAGACCTAAGGGCAGATCAACGAGTTGATCGGCGATCCCGACTAACTTCGCCATGTTATCCTTTGCAAAACATTTTCTGAACACTATAAATACTAGTTGATGTTTTGTGGCTTAGTATCAGGGTAGAGATTATTATTATCAAATTTTTTAATTAATTTTTAATATTACATTTAGAATATTCTCTCTAAGCTTGGAGAGGGTTTTAAAGAACTTGAAGATTCAAAGGGTTTCAACTCCAAGATTTTGGACTTGTGTCTTGTGTATTCTTCACTTTTGACTTGTTTTAAGACTTAATCTTGCATACCCATTAATGTAAACTGATATTGGTGTACATTTTTACCTCTTTTACATGTGTATCTTAAACCCTAATTCTTAGGGTGTGTTTTTCTGAATATGGGTTAGATTATATGTTAGGTCTTGCTTGTTGAAATCGTTGTTTAGATGTGATTTCGTTTAGTAGTTGTGGTAGAATTTAATGAAATTGTAGTTGTAAATATTATTTCACATTTGTGTTTCCGGCTTGCTCGAGAGAGAGGTTGTAAAACTAAGACTACTAAATTGATGGCTGGTGGGAGTGGGTCGACATGAGGTTCAGCTTGAGAGAGTAAGCCCTAGTCCTTCTCCCACACACTCAGCTCGAGAGATTGAGTTGTCTAAGGCGGAGGTTGTTCTTCATGCGGCAAGTGGGTGTTCGAGAAGAACCCATTTTATTCAAGGTAAGTTGTTTGAGAGAGAATTTACTCCCACTATAGTCTAGCCTAGTTACAAATATTCAACGCATTTATTATCAAATCATGTACCCAGTAGTTTAGTTTATCACTTATTCTTATCACATCCCAAGAATCCCCTCTCCTTGATTAGAATCTCTTTATTTATGTTGATTTTGCTCTTTACTTGCTTACAAACCCGTCATTTGATAATTGTCACTCGTGTCAAACCCTTGAATTTGTCATGTCTACATTCGATAAAGTCTTTAGCTACGGTTAACTTTAGCATTTTCTCTCTTAACCACTAATTTTTTAGGAACCGCTCCCTTGGGGCTCGACCCCAACCCTTAGTTGGGTTACTATATTATTGTATGATCATAGACACTTGCATTGGAAGTTGTGTCTTGATTATGTAAACATCATAGGGCTAAACCCAACCCCTCATCTTGTCCAAGCGGTTCAGGTGCGAATACTCCTAAGCGAAATCATTTTTGTTCTCTCAAAACTAGAGGTGATCAAGAGAGCTCCCCAGATGTAGTGAACGGTATGTTAAATCTTTTACAAATAAGTGTTTGTGCTTTGCTAGATCTCGGTGCTACTTTGTCCTCTGTGACTCCTTATATGGCCAGGAGGTTTGATATACTCCTCGATGTGGTATTAGAACCTTTTTTTCTTTCTACCCCTGTTAGTGATTGTGTTATGGCTAAGAGGGTCTGTAGAAAATGTTTTGTTTCCTTATCCCATAGATTTTGGTTGACTTGGTAGAGCATGATATGTTAGGCATTGATGTCATACTTGGGATGGATTGGTTGCATTCATGTTATGCCTCTTTTTATTGTAGAACTTGAGTAGTCAAATTTAAGTTTCCTAATGAGCCTATCCTAGAGTGGAAGGAGGAAAATTCCATGCCTAAGAGTTGGGTTATCTCTTCTATAAAAGCTAGAAATATGATCTCTAAGGGTCACATCTATTATATAGTTTGGGTGAGGGATGTGGATTTTGAACTCCCTAGTCTTCAGTCAGTCCTCATTGATAATAAGTTTCTGGATGTATTTCCACTTGATTTGCCTAGTATTCCTCAGAGATAGACTTTGGTATTGACCTTCTCCCGAACACGCAACCTACATCTATTCCTCCTTATAGAATAGCGCTGATTAGAGAGTTGAAAGATCAATTGAAGGATCTATTAGATAAAGGTTTCATCCGACCGAGTATCTCTCCATGGGATGCTCCGGTTTTGTTTGTAAAGAAAAAGGATGGTTCACTCTAAATGTGTATCGATTATCGTCAATTGGACAAGGTAACCATTAAGAACAATTACCCTCACCCAAGGATTGATGTTTATTTGACCAACTTCAAGGTGCAAGTTATTTCTTTATGATTAATCTCCGATCAGGTTGTCACGAATTGAAGGTGAAATATGACGATATCCTGAAGACGTCTTTCTGAACTCGTGATGGTCACCATGAGTTTCTAGTTATGTCATTTTGTTTTAATAACGCTCCAGCAAAGTTTATGCACTTGATCAATTGAGTGTTTTTATAATATCTTGACATGTTTGTATTAGTTTTTATCGATGAAATTTTGATCTACTCAAGAAGTGAGAATGAGCATACTGATCATTTGAGGATCGTATTGCAAATCCTTAAGGACCAACAACTTTCTGTGAAGTTTAGCAAATGTGAATTTTGATTAAGGTCTGTAGCTTTTCTTTGTGATATTGTATCAAGCAAGGGTATTGAGGTAGATCCTATGAAGACGAATGCGGTCAAGAGTTGGCCTAGACCTCTATCACTTACAGATGTTATAAGCTTTTTGAAATTTTTCGATTAATATAAAATATTTGATGAAGGTTTCTCTTCAACTGCCTCTGCTTTGACTCAAAAAAAGCTAAGGTCATATGGTCGCACCCATTTAAGAAAAGTTTTCAAGAGTGGAAGGATAGACTTATTTTCGCTCCAGTGTTAACCTTATCGGAAAGGACGAATGGTTTTGTCGTTTATTATGATGCCTCGAGAATTGGGCTAGGTTGTGTGCTAATGCAAAATTAAAAGATTATTACCTATGCCTCAAGGCAACTTAAAGTTCATGAGAAGAATTATCCTACTCACGACCTTCAGTTAGCAGTGGTCGTATTAGCTTGAAAGATATGGAGACACTATTTGTATGGAGTACATGTTGATGTGTTTACTGATCACAAGAGTTTGCAGTATGTGTTTTGTCAGAAACACATGAATCTTCTCCAAATTAGGTGCCTTGAGTTATTGAAGGATTATTACATTAGTGTTCTTCATCAACCCGACAAAGCTAATGTAGTAACAGATGCTCTTAGTAGGTTGTGTATGGGTAGTGTGGTTTACATTAATGATGATAATAAAGAATTGGTACGAGAGGTGTATAGATTGGCCCGATTAGGTGTTCGACTAATAGACTCCACCAAAGGTGGTATTATGGTTCACAATGGTTACAAATCATCTTTTATGGCTGATGTGAATGCCAATCAAGGTCTTTAAACAATTTTGGTAGAATTGAGAGAGGCAGTACTCAAGAAGTCTATTGAGGCCTTCCTCCAAGGGGGAGATGGGTTACTTAGATACCGAGGTCATTTATGAATTCCAAATGTTGATGACTTATCGAACAAACTTTGGCGGAACCCCATATTTTCGATATTCTATTCACCCGAGAGCCACAAAGATACTCACGACCAAGGGGTACCCCCTAGATGAAACAAGACGTATAAGACCCCGAGAGCCTTATACAAGCCACTTAGCATATCATAACATAAATTAATAGAAAAGAGCAGATATTTAAAACTTTTCAATACAATCGAATTCTTTATAAAACGAAGCGTAAGTCTAATACCATTATCTCAAACCATCTACACATCATGAATAAAATCTTGTGGTGCAACCTATACAATAGTCCAAGACATAAACGAAAGACAGAAAGAAAGTGGTGATGACATCCTTGAATCCAATAAGGACTCACCGAGCTTCACTTCCTTGAGCTATTATGAACCTAGCCATGAGAATGATTGTGAATGTCTCCAGACCATACATTTGATGAGAATGTAGGCAAAAGTATGTGTGAGTATAATCAATTACTATATATGATAGCTAGCATAAACAACATAAACATTTTGGTTTGTCAATACAAACCATAAGAATAATGCATGCACATAAATCAACTTCATAATAAGAAAGGAGTACTTCTCAAGCAACCTTACTCATCCTTTAGCCAAGACATAGGTCATCCACCCCTAATCAATCTTACCTCATTGAAGGCATCTCTAGCAATAAACTACATTATTCAATCTTTACATCATAGTCTCATTATTCATACTTACTTTTAATAACATAGGGATTCACCTCTTGCCTTGTTTATAAAGGCTAATGGGTGTTCACCTCTGGCCTTACTTTTAGATTGTGGGTACTCACCTCAACAATCTCATCATATGATGCGGGTTCTCTCATTCACATCATTCATCATATAAGTCGGGTACTGTCCTCCACATTATTTCATAGGAATCATTGGTAGTCGCCTTCATGTGCATTCTTCATAAGAAGAACATGGGGACTCCCATCCTGTTCAATTCTAAGAGGTAGGGGAATAGCCTCATATCATTTCCTATGGAGGTCAAGGGTAATTGCCTCTAGCCTCCTCAATTACATAGTCTTTTAGTCTAGACTCATTTTAGGTGAGCAATCTTTCCAAACTAGAATAATTCATGTGGGAAAGCATTTCACATTCATTGATTCATAATTACCAATTCATGTGTGAAGTATTCCTTCCTCAACAGTAGTGTCAATTACCAACAATTCACATCATAACCTTAACTATCAAAGCCCTATATTTCATGATCATCATCTAAGCTTTATTTTGAAGCCATTCTAATCATAATTCATCATCCTATAAAGACATAATCATGGAATAGGCATGGGTACATTTTATTTCACTCTAAAAACATGTAATTATACTAATTCTATAACAAACAATCATAACCCACTCAATTGGATCCATAATCATGATAACCCACAATAATTGAAGAAACCCTAGCTAGAATTGCGGTATTCTACATCAAATTGTTGAAATTCTACGATGGAAGGGATCCATGGATGAAAATATATCATAACATGATTACAATGCCCTAAAAATATTGATGATTAGGGAGATTTCATATTGAACTAGCTCCAATCCTTCCTTCTTCATCCAACTTCTAAAGAGAGAATATTTGAGTGGCTTTTCTTCTGGGATTTGGGAGAATGAATTGAATGAGGTGTTTTGGGAGTTAAAAATGCTTATATAGGTGTTCTAGAATTAGGCAAAATGACACAACTTTGATCTAATTAAAATAGAAAAAGACCCAACTGCCCCTAAAAATAAATGTCAGGCCCTCACCCACGAGACATGACCGGCAGACCGTGGATGGACCTACGGTCCATCTTGGTCAACCATCGATGGTGGTCATAGTATTTTGACTAATTGATGTCAACTGGACCACTGGGCATCGATGGACCTACGGCTCGTGGGTCCAGTCGTCGTCCCGGCTTGGGGGTTTCCTAAGGTGCACAACCACTGACCCACCTACAGTTCGTGGTCCCAACCATGGTCCATGGTTGGCCACCGTCGGTTGGCACGTGCAAATTCCCAAAACAACTATTTTAACTCGTTTCAAATTTGGGTGTTACAGTATCTCCCCCATGGGATCATTCGTCCTCAAATGAGATTCTAAGCACGTTTCTAAATGGAAAGCCTCAAGACTAGCAGCTCATTATGCATGCAACTCATCTAAATGAACACAACTAAGGAGGAACTTCATCTCAAAGCTAAACATACTCAATGCACCATAAGGGAGTAGGAACTACATCTAAAAACCCAATATACATGAAACTTTTAGATTTCTTATATTCAACGAGGAACTACCTTATCCATCTTACAACATGTTCAACACAATCTCTTGGAGATCATATGCAATTCAATCTCAAAAAGAATGTCTAAAACTTTTTCATCAATTGATCACATAGATATAGGTAAATCATACTCAATGCACTATAACATGTGGAAAATCAAATGCATAAACTTATTTTCTTTCAAAACACCAGTTTCCATGAACATGCATAACATAAGGAAATCATGGGAACATCTAAATCACACATGACTTCAAATCATAAACAAACCAAGAAGAACCTCATTACCTCAAACTAGAGTATAAGGAAAGAGATGAGGATATCGGGACTTTATATCAGCCTCGGTCTCCCAAGCAACACCCTCTACTAAGTGGTTTCTCTACAATACCTTCACGGAAGCAACTTTCTTGTTTCCCAATCTCTTAACTTGGCGGTCTAGGATCTCCACATACTGGGCGTCGATATGATTCATTTTGGGTTAGAGTAAACCGAATGGTAAAATTGGTTGATTTCATTCCCTTCAAGGTTTCTTATGCGATGGAAGACTATGCTAACATATATTTAAGATAAATTGTAGGCAAAAGTATGCGTGAGTACACTCAAGTACTACATATGATAGCTCGCATAAACAACATAAACATCATGGTTAGTTAATACAAACCATAAGCATGATCCATGCACATAAATGAACATCATAATAAGAAAGGAGTACTTCCCAAGCAACCTTACTCATCGTTTAGTCAAGACTTGGGTCATCCACCTCTAATCAAGCTTACCTCATGGAAGGCATCTTTAGAAAAAATCCACTTTATTCATTCTTTGCATCATAGTCTCATTATTCGTACTTACTTTTAATGACATGGGGATTTGCCTCTTGCCTAGCTTATAAAGGCTAGTGGGTATTCGCCTCTTGCCTAACATATAAAGGCTAATGGTTATTTCCCTCTTGCGTTACATATGTCTAGATTGCGAATTCTCGCCTCCACAACTTATCAGATGACGCAGGTACTCACCTCTACATCATTCATCATATAATGCGGGTAGCCACCTCCACATTATTTCATAGGGATCATGGGTACTCATCTCCATGTCCATTCATCATAATAAGAAAACGGAGACTCCCTTCTTGTTCAATTCTAACGAATTGGGTAATCACCTCATATCCATTCATATGAAGGTCAAGGGTAATCACATCTACCATCCTCAATTACATAGACTTTTAGTCTAGATTCATTTTAGGTGAGCAATCTTTTCAACCTAGAATCATTCATGTGAGAATGCCTTTCACATTCATTCATTCAGAATTAGCAATTCATGTGGAAATTATCCCTTCCTAAACAATAGCGTCAATTACCAACAACTCACATCATAAGTTTTACTCTCAAGGCCGTAAGTGTCATGCTCATCATCTAAGCTTTATTTTCAAGGTATTCTAATCATAATTCATCAATCCTATGAGGATAAGGCTAAACTCACAAAGTTTCCCTTCATGGAATCAACCCAATTATATCAATTCTAGGTCATATTCATGGAACAGGCATGGGTACATGTAATTTCATTCTAAAGACATGTAATTATGCTACATCTCTCACAAATAGTTACAATCCACTCAATTGGATCAATAATCATCACAACCCATAATAATTGAAGAAACCCTAGCTAAATCTGGGAATTCCTTTTTTGTTTGTCTCGTTAAAAATTGGCTTCTTCAGTCTGATCCAATTATTAAGATAATTAAAAAGGAGTTTCCTTGTTCTAGGATGCTTTATCTTTGGTTTATTTTAAATCATTAGGCTTAGACATTACTTCGGTACTTTTTAATCCTTTCAAAATGGCAGCAACATATCCTTTTTTTCAATTTTTATAAAAGAATGACTTGAATGAAGGGTATTGGGGGTTTACAATACTTACATAGGTGTTCTAGGATTACGAGAAACGACACCACTTAGATCTATTTAAAATTGGAAAAGACCCAATTGCCCCTAAAAATAACTGACAGGCCTTGACCCCCGAGACATGACCGATGGATCATGGATGGACCTATCGTCCGTCCTGGTCTACCATCGATCATAGTCAGAGACTTTTGACCAGTTGGCGGGCCACTGGACCATGAGGGGTCGATGCACCCATGTATCATGGGTCCAGTCGTCATCCTGACCTTTGGGTTTTCTGATGTGCCAAACGACGGACACATATATGGTTTATGGTCCTAAGCACATACCGTGCTTGGACACCGTCGGTTGATACGTGCAGTTTCCCAAAACCAGTAATTACCTCATTTAGAACTTGGGCTGTAGCAAAGATGTATCGTGATTTGCAGGAAATCCCTTGGTGGAATTAAATAATGAAGGAAATTGCGGGATTTGTGGCCATGTGTCCAAATCGCCAACAAGTAAAGGTTGAGTAGCAAAAACTGGGAGGTTTATCCCAAGCTATTAGTGATTCTACTTGGAAGTGGGAAGATTTGAATATGGACTTTATAGTAGTGTTTGCCACATACTTGGCGTCAATATGATTCATTTTGGGTTATAGTAGACCAAAAGGCAAAATTTGCTCATTTTATTCCCTTCAAGGTTTCTTATGCAGCGGAATACTATGCTAAGATACATTTGAGAGAAATTATAATGTTGCATGGTGTGCCCTTGTCCATTATTTCCAATAGAGTTACTTAGTTTACTTTTCAGTTTTGGAAGTCATTCCAAAAAGGCCTTCACACAAAAGTGAAGCATAGTACGACTTTTCACCCACAAAGTTATGGGCAAGTCGAGGGGATGATCCAAACTTTAGCAGATATGTTGAGAGCCTGTGTCATCAATTTCAAGGGAAGTTGGGATGATCAGTTGCCATTAATAGAGTTTGCTTACAACAATATCTACCATTCTAGTATTGGTATGGCCCCCTTTGAAGGTCATTATGGTAGGAGGTGTAGATCTTCTATATGGTAGTTTGAAGTGGGTGAATTTTCCTTGATTGAACCCGAATTAGTTCATGAGGCTATGGAAAAAGTCTGGCTTAGTAGATAGACGTTGAGACAACCTAAAGCCGAAAAAAGACATATGCTAATTTTAGGAAAATAGACATTGAGTTTGAGGTTAGTGATTGGATCTATTTGAAAATCTCACCCATGAAGGGTGTGATGAGATTTGGGAAGAAAGAGAAACTTAGTCTCTGATATGTGGGCCCGTATCAAATCTTAAGACTCATTGGTAAGGTTGCTTATGAACATGATTTGCCAAATTATTTTGCAATGGTGCATCTGGTGTTCCATGTCTCAATGCTTATGAAGTGTGTTGGAGATCCAACATCCATAATTTCTTTTGAAGGTTTGGGAGTTGATGAAAGTATCTCTTATGAGAATGTTCTGGTAAAGATTCTACACTGACAAGTTAAGAGACTGAGAAACAAAGAAGTTTCTTCTGTGAAGGTATTGTGAAGAAACCACTTAGTTGAGGGTGCCACTTGGGACGCCGAGTCCGATATGAACTCTCGATATCCTCATCTTTTTCCTTCTACTCTAGCTTGAGGTAATGAATTTCCTCTTGGTTTCTTATGTGTTTAGAAGTCATGTGTGTTTAATATGTTTTCATGATTTCCTTATAAGCAAGTTAATGAAAACTTTAGTTTTGAAAGTTAATGAGCTTATGTTAATTATTTTCCTCATGTTGTAGTGCATTGATTATGAGTTGCATATAAACTTCGTGAGATGAGTTTATGAACATGTTTTAGATATGCTTTTATTTTAGATTGAATTGCATATGAACTCCATGAGATTGTGTTTAGCATGTTTTAAAGTTAGAGAAGGTAGTTCCTCCTTTAATGTAAGAAATCAGAACATTTCATGCATATTGGGTTGTTAGATGTACTTCCTCCTTTAATTATTTTCCTCATGTTGTCGTGCATTGATTATGAGTTGCATTTCATGCATATTGGGTTGCTAAACTTAACACGAGTACTAAGACCCTTTTTAAATGACTTCCAAAACTGAGAATTGAATTCGGTACCACTATCGAATATAATGGACAAAGGCACTAAATGTAGCCTTACCATTTCTCTCAAGTACATCTTGGCATAGTCCTCTGCTGAATAAGAAACTTTGATGGGAATCAAATAAGCCAATTTCGTACTCTTGCTCGATACTAGTAGTTCTATCAAGGGAAGCATTAACATGATCGGTGCTCCACCTCACTTTTCTCCCCTGGACCATTATGGACTTTACCAGTCTAAAAGCACTAGCATTCTTCTTTCTTTGGGGTACTAGATCCCTGTACGCAGTGTAGAACTCAAGAACCCATGTGGCTATATACGGACCTCGGGGCCTCATGAAGATGTCAATGTGATGGTACTGGAGTGTGTCCCTCACCCTAGAATACCTGCCCACTAGGCCCTCTGTGGATAGAAGCTTCTTCTTGAGAATCATCCTCAATCCCTTGGCCTTTAGACTGTTGAGTAGCCGAGGAGTAGGACTATGAACTGATGGCTTTGGAACAACCGTCTGTGCCAGAGTTGGCATTGTATAAGTAGTTGGAGGTGTGGCCTCGTGGATCCTAGACGGATCTTGGTGAACTTGAGCACGTATCTCAGCCCACCTGGTCTGTAGTGGCTGGTCATCCTTAGGCTCTAAGAATAAGGGCTGAGAATGGGCATACTCCCCATCACTCCTGGATTTGTCCTCCGGTCTTTCTGCCTCAGGCGCTTTGCCCATTCCTTTGCCTCATTTTGGAGGTGCTTGTTTTCACTTTGTAGAGGATGCACCTTCCCCCTCATCAATAGTAATACCCGATGCTATTTTGTGGGGTGGCATGCCTTTGTCGTGTAAGTTTGTCCTAGGCATATCTGCAAAACACATCAGAAATAGTTCGAAATAGTTTAAGAAAACGTGTAGAAATCAAGTTGCAGAAAGACTCGCCAAACCGATCGACGATCTATATTGGCTTCGCGGAATCATTCGGTGATCCGACGACTGATCCTTTGCATCACCAACTTGGTTCTTCAATTCTGCGCTTGGCACACTAAAACTTTAGGCAGTTAAATGAGCCACTCGGCGAAACACCGAGTGCTCTTTGCGATCCTCAAGCTTGATCTTCTTCATTCCTTCAGCTTCTTTTGTTTCTTTTTGCATGGTAGTTTCCTTGCTTTGTTCCTCAATCCATATTAGTTACTGGCATAAATTAAGCATTTGAGGACACTAAATATGTGTAAACAAAGCCCTAAATGAGTCCAAATCTCACGCTCATCAATCAAATTAATCCTCTATCCTTGGGAGAGTATACTTGTTCTTAATGGTAACCTTGTTTAATTGTCAATAATAAATACACATACGAAGATACCCATATTCATTTCTAACAAACAAAACTGGAGCACCCCATGGACATATACTCAGTCGGATGAAACTGTTGTCTAACAAATCCTTCAATTGTTCTTTCAACTCCTTATGTTTTGTCCGAGCCATATGATTAGTAGGAATAGAGATAGGGTGTGTATCTAGGAGAAGGTCATTACCAAACTCTATTTCCCGCTTTGGGAGGAATATTGGGTAGATTATCTTGGAACACTTCCAGAAATTCATTAACAACATGGACTGACTTGAGAGAAGGTGTTTCAAAATCTACATTGCACACCCTAACTAGACGGTAGAAGCAAACTTTAGTAATAATCTTTCTAGTTTTAAGATAAGAGATAAATTGACCCTTAGGCATAATATTTCCCTCCTTCCACTCTAGGATAGGCTCATTGAAGAACTAAAACCTGATAACACGAGTTCTACAATCAATAGAAGCATAAAAAGAGTGCAACCAATCCATACCCAAGATAACATTAAAGTCTAACATAACAATCATAAAATCATAGTATTTCATGAATTAATGCTTAAGAGATAATAATTCAATCATTTAAATCAATAATCATGAGAACCCATAACAATTAAATAAAACCCTAACACAATTGGGGAATTCTACCTTTTTAAATAAAGGAATTTATGAACTCCATGGATGAAAAGTATCATTGCTGGACTCCAAAAGCTAGTCTTCAATGGAGGAATTGAAACCTTAGCTTGAAACCTAGGTGAATCCTCCTTCTTCTTCTTCTTCTTCTTCGTCACCATGTTACACCTAGGTTATACTTATGGTCCTGACATAACTTGATGGAATTGTCCTCCTAATGATTGGAACATTAGGTCTAGCCATTTTTGGTAACTCACAACATTGAAAAGAAAGCATTGAGTGAAGATTGATGGAAAATAATTGCATAAAAACCACAGTTGAAACAATTGTTCTCAGACTCACCAAATGGGTTGGCCATTAGCCTAACATGTTAGGCGATCTTAGACAAGCTCGCCAAAGTTGACAGTACAAAAGAATATTTAAATTGAGCCACAATGGGTGATTTCATCTCCAACTCGGCTATCCATTGACATGGCTTGGCGGGCTAACACAAGCTCGCCGAAACATACAGTGTAAAAAGAAATTAACACGGCCATTATTGGCAAAGTCAGCTCAAACTTGGTGATTCACTAACTTGTTTTGGCGATATAAGACAACCGGCCGAAAGTAACATTACCTAAGGTAAAAAATTTCATGTCATGAAGGAGATCATCAACTTACATGGCAATTAACCTAACAACCTTCGCAGACAAAGAGAAGCTCATTGAACATGTGAATATCAGCTCGGGACCCAAATTTCAAAATAAAGTACAAAAATTTAACAACACCCAACAACCTAAAATATTTAAATGCTACCAAGAGTTCAATTTTACCCTTGGTACCTTGACTTCCCCCACATTTAACAAAGTATTGCAAGATGATGATTTACCCGTATGAAATACGTCACCCAATATATCATTGGGAGAATTGAAGTCTTTTGGACAACACTAAGTTAATCACACTTTCACCATATGCGATTCATATAAAACCTACAACAATTATCGAGATATTATCAATAATAACCCACATAATCAATTTTACCATTTATGAGAATTAAGAAAAACAAGTGCAAATCATATGTAGTATTCAATTGATCATTTTAACACAAAAAAGAAACTTTAAGCAATATACTATAAAAACCTATAGTTCAAAAGTCATTAAGGACAAGTTGCAAAGAGAAACAAGAATTTTAAACCCAAAAACTAACCTTAGTAAGGAAGATTACTTTGAACAAAATGGTATAGGAGTTAGGGTCGAGATTAATCAGCAATCAGGCACTCCATAGATGACTAGGTTTTTGAATACTTTGTTCTACAATAAGGGCACAAAATAACTGCCACTGCTAATGGGGCACAAAAATCGCTAGCAACATAAATACCTAAAAATACAGTTGGGGTTGAATCCAACGTAGAGTAATCCAAAACAAAGAATTCAACAAGTAAATTAAGATGCAATCTAATTCACTGTAAGAATTAGGAAAAATCGGTGGATGATCACCAATTTAAAAAAAGGGTTTAAAATCAATTATCAAAAATCAACCAAAACAAGATCCAAATAGGTAAAAGACGATCTAGGGGTGTTGGAGTTGGTATAAATGTCAAATAGAGGTGAAACTACTTGCTCAATAATTCTAGATAATCATGGATAGACTAGGTAATTATAAACAAAACAAATCTTCTATCGTTCTCAAGGTATCATATCACAGAATCTTCTTTCGGTCTCATCCATGTGAAGATGCAAATCAACCTAATACCTTACAAAAAAACTCTCTTTCGAGCAACCTTGGCAATTAGAAAATAAAGTGCGATTTGTCAATCGAGCAAACTACACCTAACAAATCCAATTTGAAAATATTGAACTATTTACCCTCTTCAATTAATCTCATTCGATTATCAATAAAAGATATAAGCTAGACCTAAGTTTGCAGCCATATCCCATAAAGTGAACCCATGCTAAATATCTCAAATCAATCAATAAATGGTAGAAACACAATGCATAACACTAGACCCACTAAATTAATTGATACCCAACTCCATAGTAACATCCATAGAATTGGGTTTTTTGTCAAGCTTCAAAAAAGTCAAATATATTATACCAATTGTGCTTTCACCCATCAAAATGTTTATAATCAATAATAATCTTGAACACCCAATTTGAATTGAACCCTCAATTGTTAATTACAAAATTGTTTTAACCCCCGAAAATAAGGAAATATGAAAAAGGTAAAGTTCTTAAAATATTCAATAGTCTATTTTTCCAACAATGTAAGGATAAAAGATGCATATTCTCTCTCCTTTTGGCTATTTATAATTTCTCCAAAAACTAATCCAAAATACCATGTGAGACCTTATAAGCTACGTTGGTCAGGTTTGCCTACTTGATCGATAGGTCACTCTTTTGTTCTTTAGCTTGACCAATATTGGCATCAAGCTTCAGTGTTTGAATCTCTATTTGTGAACTTGATGCGCTCACCCTTTCACATTCACTGAATCGCTAACGACAACCTTGTTTGCGTAGCTTAGCCATGATTTTAACTTACAAGTCTACCACTTTCAATGTTAAATTGACCTCATGGTTTCATGTTTGGCGAGTAGCCATTATCTTTTTTCTTAACAAACTTGCCTTGAAGTCTTATCAACGAAGACTTTCAAATTTTGCGGTGTTCAGGCATAGTTGGTGATTTGCCAACTGCCTTCGACAATCCTCAACTCTGGGTTTTCACTCCTTTTTAGCATTTCCGGCCTCTATTTGTGTTATTTAATCCTTGTCTTGTCCTTTGGCCTTCATAGAAGCAAAACATCAAAATAGTATCTGATAAGGACATAAATACACATTGAGGACACTATTTATTTATATAGAAGGCCTCAAATGAGTATAAATTTTAGACTCATCAACTTCCCCAACTTAAGGTTTTGCTTGTCCTCAAGTAAATCAAGAACATAATTATTTCAACAAGGGTGTGTACAATAGTTTTTAGTGCGAGTTATCATGCATGTGTATCACAAGAATACTAACAAGTATATGCAATAACACATTTATTCTCAAGAAGATTCAAAAGATTACTAGCCGATGTCAACCTAAGCAAAGGATCATTAATGCTCACTTATAAGGCAAAACCATGCTTTAAAAAAGCATTCAAGTGCCCTCATAACAAAAAAAAAAATGATTACAAAGCTCTCATAATAACATCAACAAAGAAGTTAGGAATGACTACAAAAACTCACTCCCCGAAAGAGAAATATATGCAAAGTATATCCCATAGGTTTGCTCATATTCTTCAATCATCACACAACAAAATTTAGCAAGATCTCAAGGTTATGTTCATGCTTGTAACAGGTCTGAGGGCAAAGGTATGATAATTTTTTCTTAATGGTATCACCTTTTCAATACATTGTTGTACTTATCTTCACCTAATCTCAAGTATCTTTTTTATACTTTTGATTTGGAGACTCAATCCCTATTTGTTTATTCAACTCGTTGGAAAGCCTTTTTATTTAATCAACACTTATTTTTCAATTCATTTTCATGCTTATGATCTTTTTTTGAGGGGTTCCTACTTTTTGCTACCAGTATCAAGGCTGAGTCTCACTTTTGTTTCTTCTCTTTCACTTGACATCCTTTTCTCCTTCCTTTCCACATTCTCAACTTAGACTTTTGTCCTAAGTAGTCTATTCAAACAAAACAATGTGTAGAAAAGGATTTATGCGTGAGAAGGTAGGGACATATATGGTTCAAGAGGCCTGAATGAGGCTGACAAAAAATGGTAGTGGTTTAAATGGTGTCGAGAAGGTTTTACAACCTCGCATTGTAGTAAAAAATGGTATGATGATTTCGGTTCCCGCTCAAAATTTGTGTCCAAGATAATCTCTTGCATTCACAAATGTTAAATAATTAGAATAACAAGGAAAAGTCTTGAAATCTTCAAGCATGATTTCAAGTAGGATCATACCACACATGACATTTCAAAAACAATCGCTTATACAACTATACAAAGTTAATAAGTTTGCGTGCACTGTTCATTTCTTTATTCACTACTTCTCACATCAAACGATTTAATCTATGTGTGGTTTACAACCTTCAGCCAAATGAATCTTATGAGTACAAACACCTGGAGAAATCCCCACAATACAATCATTAGACCAGAAAAAGCACTAATCTGATTCTTCAAAACTCTCATTAATGCATCCATTTGTCATTCCCTTAGTCATTCACAATTATCACCTACAATGTGTTGTCATCCCCCAAAATTAAGTATCGAAGATGTAGAGGAAGCACTTTCAACTCAAATTCTTAGGGTTGTATTGTTGATTGGTTGGCTTGTGGTACTTTTTTATTTGACAAATATATGTCTAGCTTTTCCAGATTAGATGTGAAGTACCCCACACTAACAAGGCCAACAATAAATTCATCATTGTCACTTGTTTCTTATTTATCATAATTTAGCAATACCGCAACCAATTATTCCCGACTGTAAGGTGCTTCACTGATACTTGCAGTCTCTTTCATCAATTTGGTCTAAGTGAGAAACCATATGCATATCACTTGGGTATTCCATGGACATGAAAATTTTGAATTTGACTTCTTCTTCATTTACCTAGAATGTCAACTAATCCCCATCGTTATCAATTAAACCATTTAAGGTTGCTAAGAACGACTACCAAGTATTATGTATACTTCAGCATCAATTTTGCAATCCAACACCACAAAATCAAATGGGGTACAAACTTGTCTTCCCTCACTAGGACATCATATACCATCCCTAACAGCCTTTTGATTGACCGGTCCACCAACAATAGCAAATTATTAGTTGGCTTTTGTTTCTCAAGCCTATGTTTATTGAACACAATCAAGGGCATTAAATTTATGCTTTCCCCAAGGTCACATAAAGCCTTGGCATATCGATGTACTCCAAAGGTGCATGGTATAGTAAAAGCCTACCGATCATCCATCTTCACGGTAACATTATTGATCGTGATGGCGCTTCATGTTTGAGGAATCTCAATAGTTTCACATTATATCATCCCATTTCTTTGTGACATGCTCTTTTATAAACATTGCAGAAGCGGGAATTTCAAGCACCACATCCACCATAGAGATATTTACCAACAAATCCTTGAACTCATGCTAAATAGATGAAATCCATGAATAAATAGTAGAGGGAAAGACACTAGAACCACTAAAATAGTTAACACTCACTTCCATAATCACACCCCTAGAATTGGGGTTTTACGTGTTTAAATCCTTTTAAGTTGAATTGGGATTATTGATTTCAAACTGTTATTTTAAAATTATTTAAGTAATTACTTCTTTTTCCTAATAGCTATGGTGAATTAGTTCATATCGTTTTCCTTATTGAATTATTTTATTTAAATTTCTCATGTGGAATTCGACCCCGACTCAATTGTTGGGTATTTATATTGCTAGCGATCACTTAGTCATTGAATTTCTTTTGTGAGTAATTTGAGCTCTTTAAAAAATGGCATCATTATCGGGGTGTGATCACTAAGAATTAAGTTTCTGAAGTTAAATTGCATATTTCTTTGCTTGTTGTAGAATGCATTTTCATTTGGTGTTGTGGTCGTGCCCCATTTGAATGTTGAAATATGAGTGTAGAAGAATCTGATGCTGCCAGTCACTATGGGAAAAAAAATGGAGATATGGATGACATAAATTACAATGTCATCAACAGTTTTGGAGTAATTCAGTTACCTCCTACCTCGGGTCCGACCAATTACATTGACCCATCGCCAAAGTTGTGATGTAATCCACCGAAATGGACTGTAAGCACCTAACGCTGAGTAACTCATTGGGCAAACTCGTTGGAGCTTCGCTTAATTGTTTCACTGACCGCCGAGTTGCTTTCTCCGTCACCTATTTTAGAACGATATCTGAACAATTGAAACCCACATTATTGAAAAAAATTAACTCTTGGGTTGCCTCCCAAGAAGGACCTGATTTACTATCGTGGCACAACGATATGCCTTGAAGCATCATCCAAATACACAACCTTAACAACCCACACATCGTTACCTTCTTAAAACTACACCATCAACCTTTGCCCATTGAATTTGAATCTCACCCCCTTTGCATCTTCATTTCAATTGCTCAATTTCCATACGCCCTTCTAATTGTGTACGGACTAGTCCACTTGGTCTTGAGCTTGCCCGAGAAGAGTTTCAACCTTAAATTTAAAAGTAGGACTAACTCCCCTACTCAAAACTGATGAAGCAAATATTTTGCATCATGCCACCATTTAACCTTTTCTTTATAAAGACCAAAGCTTTTGGACGCTTACAAATGAAAATTCATCGAGCTTAAGGATTTGATGAACACGCCTCTTCGAAGCTAAGTCCCAATTCAAACAATTTCATTTTAGTGCACATAATGCTCTGTTCTCTAACTCAATCGGAAGATGATATGCTTTCACAAACACTAATTTATCAGGAGACTTGAACACCGTGTGATAACCCCAAAGTTCATCATCAAGCATTCTAGACCAATCAATATGGTGGCCATTTACTGTTTTAGCCAAGAAGCTTTTATCTCTCCATTAGACACTTCAACTTGTCAACTAGATTACGGATGGACAGTGTTGCCACTTTGTTCTTGACACCATACTTTTATAGAAGGGCTACAAATCGACGATTGTAAAAGTGTGATCCTCCATCACTTAAAATCGACCATGATGTCCCAAACCTTGTGAACATATTCTTCTTGAGAAACTTTGTAAAATTCTTGCTTCATTGTTTGGTAATGTCATAGCTTTCACCCATGTGGAAACATAGTCAACTTCTACAAAAAGGTGCTTGTTCCTAAATGAGCTAGTAAAAGGACCCATAAAATCAACCCTCCAAACATCAAATAATTCAATATCAAGAATTTGCAACATTGGAAATTCATGTCTCCTAGATATACTAACTTGCAATTGACAGTAAACACAACACTTGCAAAGGGCATGAGAATTTCTTAACATCTTTGGTATCATGACCCAAGGCAGCCCCTGGGCGTAACATGGGGTACAGGACCCCAAGAGTCCCCATACAAGACACTTAGCATTCATCATACAAGAAATAGAATATCAAAGCGGTAAACAAAAATATTTCAAGACTAATTTTTTTATCAAAGAACTGTGGAAGTCTAAACATCGTCTCAAAGCCATGTAGGACATAAGAATGAACTTGGGTGTAGCCCAAACATCATGTTCCAAAACTGAAAGTAAGGAAAAATTGAAACCAATAAATTGTTCGATCCTCGAAGAATGAGGACGCGCCTAATCTCAAAATCTCCTCAAAGAACTCTTGCCACGAAACTCGAAACCTGATTGTCTGACCCTACATTTGGGGAAATGTAGGAAAGAGTATGCGTTAGTACAAAAATGTACCAAGTATGATAGCCATGCATAAAAACATATAAAGTCATGCTAAAAAGGGACATTTTCATAAGCATGCAATGATCAAGCTAAAACATGAATCTTTGATGTTAGAAAACATATGTCGTAAAACATGATCAGTGCAAGTGAACATCATCTTAAAACATACGTAAGATTCTTCTTGAAGTAACCTTAGTTCATCATAACTTTCTTGTGGGAAGTAGCCTTAATTGATATGCATGACCATGTGAGCTATCAACATGGAATCTGGTGTATCCCACACCGAGAAGGAGTTGTCCTACTTTCCAAGGTACAGACCATAAACGTCTAGCTTATGTATATTCACTAGCTCTTGTCTATCTTGACATCCTAAGATGGCACATAGCTTATGAGACACATGTAACCATCACTTGTCCACTCAGTACTAAGCCTAAATTCCATGGATTAGTTCTTAATCATATTCATCTTAGCTTTTAAAGAAACATGGGTAATCACCTCTTGTCCTTACATCAAGTGACATGGGTAATCGCCTATTTTCTTTCAATTAGAGAGCATGGGTAATCGTTGATTGCCTCAAATACTTGATTAGCTCCTTATCATTGGTTCATTTTAGGTTAGAAGACCTTTCAACCCTAACAACCCTTATTATGTGAGAAAACCTTTCACAATCATGGTTTTATGTGTATATGAGAAATACTTTCAACAACACAACAATAACACCAACTTTGATAATTACTCTCAAAGAATCCTTAAAATATTTACATATATTTCATGAAAACCTGTTCGATTTCATAAACTCTACATTCATAATCCAAAACCCATATCATTTGATCATAACTTGGAAAAACATAGGAATTACATGGGTTCATGTGGGATCATCATAAAAAAGACATGAAATTAACTCAATTCATGCATCAAAGATCATAGATCAAACAATAAATCAATAGTTAAGAGAACCCATAACATACAAAAATAAACCTCACTCAATTGCGAAAAAGAAGAAGGCTTGTTCTTCTTTTCTAAATTTGAGAGAACGATTTCAATTAGGAAACTTTGGGGTTAAAAACCCTTCCATAGGTGTGATTCTTATCGTGACCAACGACACTAACCTACGGTATGAGTGTCTATGATCGTCGATAATATAGTAACCCAACTAAAGGTTGGCGTCGTGTCCCAAAAGAGTGGTTTTGAGAATTAATAGAAAAATAAAATTTAGTTCTAACTAATCGTAGCTAAAAACATAGTAAATTAAAGGGGGTGACACAAAAGTGTCAAATATCGATTTGGGGTTTTTGTCATAATTAGTATAAATAACAAAAATAATAAGAAAATCAACTATGGGTGAGAAGTCTTGGGGTCTGACCGCATTACAATTTGGGATAAGTCTAGTAGTTGGGTACACGATTTTGAAAGGAAATTTGTAAGATAATAGTGACTAGGCTAAGTGTTAGGATATGAGACTAGAGCTCAACCTCTCAGGTTGAACCTCATGTCGACCCACTTCTTAGGCCATCAGTCTAGTGGTCTTGGTATCGCCACCTCCCTCTCGGGCAAGCCGAAAACACATGGGTGGATCTATATTTGCAACAACAAACCCTTTAGGTTAAACAACAACCACTAGGTGAAATCACCATTAAACTACATCTAACCTATCAGCAAGCAAGACCCAACAATAATATCAATACATATTTGCTAAATCACACCCCAAGAATGGGGTTTTTAGCCACAGATCAAGAAATAACAAGATACACCTATAATGATAATGAAATCAAATGGTTATAAGAAATTAAACATAGATTTAAGAAAAGGAAGAAGAATGGAGAGGACCCGCTTCTAACTCAGGGAAGATGAAATCCTTCTTTCTTCAAGTCTCCCAAAAAACCTTCTTCAAACTTAAGTGAAAATATCCAACAAAGTACTATTCTATTTAGGAAATTAAAATAAATGTTCGACTCCTTAGAAATTAATAACAAGTTTAATATTTATAGACTTAAGAAAATAGCGCAGGCAGATCTGTCGGCAAAGTTATCGATGTCGCCGAATGACTCGATGACTCCCCATTCTTCTGTTTCATCACCGTTTCATGCTTGCCTTCAGCATCATCATGTTGTAGACCATTGGGCGGTATAGTACTGCTTCGCGCAAATATTCGTTGAAGCGCTGACTACTCCTTTTTGATCCTTCTTCTCTAGGGCTTCGAATACTTGAACAAAGTGTAGAGTCTGTCCTTTCGGCGAATCGCCAAAGGTTCTTGGCAATGCTCATGCTTTAGCTTCTTCATTCTTTTTAGCCGTTTTGTTCCTTTTTGCGCCTAACTGTCCATACATCCACTAAAACATCAAATACATGAAACTTAAGAGTTTTCATCATATATTGAGACAAAATAAGCATTCGAGAACACAAAAAAAAGCCCTAAATGAGTCCAATTTGTGGACTCATCAATACCCCCAACCTAAACTTTTGTTTGTCCTCAAGCAAACTCAAGTTCAGCCGTTCAAAAAGGGTGTCTCAAACAGTGCTACACAAGACTCAATCATGAACATACACAACAAGACTCAAATTACTTATGCAAAGATCAACTGTGTACTCAAAGATTCAAGACTCAATCATGAACATGCTCACAATACTTGCTACTTGCGCATGTTCAAGCTCAAAAAAAAAGTATCTAAATGCCCTCACATGAATAATGATTTCATATTCACACACAGACGTTAATCAATTCAAGATCAAGCATCCGAACGCAACGCTCACACTCAAAAAGAGCAACACAATGCATGTTTTCACCCATAAGTTTGCCCTTATTTTCCGATCGAATTTCGATTCGGTTTACTAAAGATAAAAAAGGTCTTTCGAAGTATTGTAATGGGAATGAGTGCAAATGTATGGTCATTTAGGCTCAATGGCTCCTTCCTCGTGGCGTGTTGTATGCTCAAGGCATTCCCTTCTTTTCCTTTATCGATTCTTTTTCTAGTGCTTCTAAGTCACCTTTTTATTCACCTTCATGGATTACTTGGACACTCAATTTCCTTCGTACTTTATTCTACAATTTTATTTTATTTTAATTGAAGGGGTTTCCACTTATGCAATGACATGGGTCAAGGGGGGAACTTTTCTTGCACTTCTTGACTTCTCCTTTTCCTTTGCACCACACCCCCAACTTAGGCTTTAGGCCTAAGTTGGCTATTCACTAAATCACAAATAAGAGGATTGTAGGTAGTGGGTCAAGTAAGGTCGAGGGTTCATCAAGGTTCTTCCAAAGAAAGGTAAGGCTCAAAGGGTGTTCAAAAGAGTTTCACACACTCAAGGGTAGGCCACTAAAAGGTATATGTCAAATTTGGCTTACACTCTTTAAAGGTGCCTAAGATTATTTCAAGAGGACAAATTTATAAATCAATCAGACTAACAAGGTAAATTCTAGGTTTATTCATGCATGGTTCAAAGCAAGCTAATCACACAAGGCATCAACACTTAAGTCAAAAAAGACTAAACACTTTCGCTAGTGTGCAACGGTCATTATAGGAGAATCAATTCGATAAATAGCTAATCACAATGGGATGCAAAAAGTTCACATATTGTCTATGCAACTTCATTTGGCCTCATAGTAGCCATACATTCATGTTCGTTCACTTTGGTAGCACTATTCAAGTCATCAGTATTGATCGAGACTGAGACTTAAATTTTGCAAAAGAACAGCCACATTCATTTCGGGGGGGGGGGGGGTGACCAAAATGTGCGAAAAACTTAAAACTTTTCGGAAGGGT
>JAJOOJ010024820.1:0-10766 GCA_029582625.1 Solanum boliviense | reverse complement strand
GCCCCCCGCCCCCCGTAGAGAGTAGATGCCTAATCTTTTATTTTAATTTTAATTTACTATGAAATTCAAAATCAAGTCAATCATGTGAGCTTATATATTAAGTAATTTCAAATTATTTTAATGAAAAATGACATAAAATGCCCTTAAACTATGAGATTTGGTACAATATTGCGCTCCATCCACCTAATGAGTATGATCCGTTAGACATAAGAGTATTTTTAGCCAAAAAATTAATGTCAGGGGTATTTGGGGGCCCAAAGGTGGATGAAGGTAGTTTTGTACCAATTCTAATAGTTGAGGGGCATTTTAGGCCCTTCTCCGATAATAATAATAATAAACCTCTCTATTATTCTTTGTTACAAAACTTTTGGGTTTGTTGTTGTAACCTTAAACATGTTTATCTCAAGATATTTGAGTTGATTTTTATATATATTTAAAAAAGCTTTGGAGGAATTTTTTAGTCAAACACTAAATTTCATTGTGTTTATATCAAACTAGGTCTTAAATTGGTCTAGTGAATAAATATTAAAATTATTATTAGTTTGTATTCTAATAAATTTTGTATATTTTCATTTTTCCCTCTACTTTTGAATGATGGTTGAATCTGTTCAATAAATTGAGTGTATTAAGTATATCGAAAATAGTGTACTGAAAATTTATTGAATATTTATTTAATTATTATACACTAGTTAATATTTCTTTCTTGCAGAATGTCTAGTAACATAACTTATTCACATACGTACAAAATTTAAATTGGTATAGTATGTGTATGTACCCTTAACTTTATTAATTACTTAGTAGAAGATAGTTAATAATTTATTATACTATCTTAGTTTTACTTTGTAGTAAAAGCTTAATAGATATTTATTTCATTTTATTTGAAGATATGGATAGTTCTCTAAATATATTATCTAATTATGAAGACATTTTTTTGATTGATTCTGGTACAACATATATGATTTCAAAAATGAGAAATATTTCTCTCATGTAAGTATGAGAAAAATAACTGTTACTACCATTTCTGGCAGCACTAATTTGGAAGAGAAATATAATTTATTTGCTGAAAATATATATACTCTAGTATGAATATATGTCAAAATTAATACTAACTATTGTTGTAATGATAAGTAATGATTGCATGGTCATTGATTGAAACTCACAAATACTTATTTATAGTTATATAATATTTTATTATTTTCAAGTTGTTAATACAATATTCTATTATTGTATTCAAAGTTTCTGATAAAATTATGGACAATTTCAAAATTATTTTAGTATACTTGTTTTGTTAATATTATTTTAGTGATAAGACTCTTTGGCTCTATCTCCTAGAACGTTCAATAATGAACCTCATTATATGTTTACCTATTATATCATTGGTTGAGAATAAGACGATAGATTCAAATTCTATCACATCAAAAGGATAAGACGATGGATTCATGTCCAATCGCATAAAGAGGGTAAGATATCGAGTTCAAGTCTTGGTGCACGTGATAAAATATGTTGGATTCAAGGCCCATCAATTTATGACCCAGGACGCTTTATATGTATAAGACATTGGATTTATGTACCATTTAAGGAGGAGTTTTATAAATATATTTGTACTAGTAAAATTATCCACGCTTCGCGTGAGAATTTAATATCACGGAATTTATATAATAATACTTAAAACCTATCAGTCATTAAAACTAAAACACTATATTATCTTACATACAAGATTATGTAATCACAAACATTAATAATTTTATAATTTATCCTTTTGCTTTCGGGAAGTGTTTTATTATCATGGAATTTATAAAATAATATTTAAAACTTATGAGTCATTAAAACTAAAACACTATATTATCTTACATACAAGATTACGTAGTCACGAACATTAATAATTTTATAATATATCCTTTTTCTTTCGGGAAGTGTTACTATATGACATTTTTGGGGAATCAAATGAACATCAACCTGAGATATTAAATTTTCTAATAAATAAATAATCATTGTTGAGGGGATAAATAAATTTTAAAACACTGAAAAAAGTGAACAAAAATTCTAATTTTAATGTGTAGAAAGTTCAGCCCTACCTTTTGTTTTACATATATCATTTTAAAGTTCCACATATAAATGTATCATAACAAATTATTAAATAGAAAATTAAAGGAATAATGTATCATATTGGATAGCAATTCAACTTATCATATATACTTGAAAGAGAAAAATATTACACAAAACTCTTTAATTTGTTTGGGTGCTTTTTAAAAATCAGCATACTAGAGTGATGAAGTTCAATTTGAAACTACAATTCTACTCCAATTGTAGTGTCGAGAAACACTTGTGTAGTTATCTATGTCTTTGGGATTAAAAGAGTCTCCAGTGAAGTCACATTCCTCTATAGGTCATCCGGCACAACATCCTTGAAGTCATATCAAAAGTTTATTAGTTCTTGTCTTCTTTTCGTGGTTCACTTCGCACATCAATGTACGATAAGGTTTTTAAGGTCTTTATGTCCTTACAATGGCATACCAAATTTGAATTTTGTCTTCAAGAGATGGTAGTATAGATCTTTAAGGGATTTTTTTATTGTACCTTCAACAATTGCAGTAGAGAAAACTTGTGTGAATACTCAATTAACGTGTGTTATTTAATCTATACTAACAAATACTTATAACAATAACTTTGCACAAACATAAAAAACAAACTTTAAAACATGTACTCAAAAACAACAATTAATAACATAAGTATAAATTAATGATTGTAAAGAAATATACCAGGATCTGTAACAATAGAATGAAAATAGAAAGGAAAAATCGAGCCCAATGAATGCAAAATGTCTCCTTAATATAATTATTCTCCTCTAGTACCCAAGGTATAAAGGAATAAATCCTCTCAGGATGGAACAATTCTATTCACAAGTGTATTGATACAAAAATAATGGTGTTAGTGAGCCACTCAACAGAAGTAAAGTACATGAATATTTAATTGTGTAGAATAAAAAGAAGTCGAAGTTTAGAATTATAGACAACAAAGGGTAGTGTGAAGAAATACTTATTGTGCCTTATCGGAAGGGAGTAACAAGTCTTTGAAAAAGTTACCATCTTTCAGAAAGTCACAACTTTTCATAAAAGTCACAACTTTTCATAAAAGTCGCAACTTTTCATAAAAGTCACAACTTTTCATGAAAAGGGAAGGCTAGTTTTTGAAATAAATAAATTAAAAGGGAATCCTGCTTTGTGGTGGCTCCACGTAGGCGGGCCTAGGGTTCTCTTAAATATATATTTATATATTACATTAAAAGCATGAACTCCTAACTTGAATGTTAAATTACTATAATATTCCTAACTTAGGTTGTGACTTTTTCGATGAGTTGTGACTTTTCCTATAAGTTGTGACTTTTTTCAAAGGGTTGTGATTTTTCAATGAGTTGTGACTTTTCCAAATAAATGTAACTCTTTCAATAAGTTGTGACTTTTTTAAAGGGTTGTGACTTCTCGGAAAGGTCATGACTTTATAGATAAGACACAAAAAACACTTCTTCATACTACCATTTGTTGACTATAAATAGAGGGGCTTCCTCTCATTTTTCAACCACAACTTTTTTTAATCTTCTACTCTTCTTCTTCTTGAAATTTAAAATTTTTGAGTGATTTATTGTCGTTGAGTGAGTTTGAAGCTTATCGGAATATCAGGTACCACTATTCTGATGAAGTAAATCGTTCTATCCTAAGAGGGTACATTCCATAATATCGAGTAATTGAGGAAAATAATTTTAATGATATAATAATTCTTTTTTTTGCTTAATATATACATTAGTATGTACTGTTCCAATATATGAAGTTAACATGATGTATTCTAAATTCATTTGTTTTTATTAACAGTTTCTTTTGTGATTTAGATATATGCTTCTGAATATCTTTTTTCAAATTGAAATAAATATATACATTATTGCATTTAACTAATAAAACTTTTCATTCACCATCTTCATAGGTTCGCATGAAAAAATAAAATATTACGATTCACATTGAACATTCACAAAAAAATCTGCAATATTATTTTGTGTTAACTTATTATTCAAACCTTCACTAAAATAAGCAATACTATTTACTATAACATATATTTTCTGAATTAGTAATCACGCGCTTGAAGACCAAGTCAGATTTTCCTATAAATAAAGGGATTTTCCTCATTATAAATCAGATATGCGAATCCCTAAATATAATTCAAAAGGAATAAGAATTCTTCTCTCTTCTCCCTTCTCCCTTCTCCCTACTATATTTTTCTTATTGTTTTATATAGTTTTATAACTAATTGGATAAAATAGAACTATCCTAGAGGAAGAAAAGTCTTGAAATTGTATATTCAGTCATTATATTGGAATTCCTCTAGAACCAAACCAATATGGCTAGAACAATATTATAAGTAACTATGGAGGGTCGATTATATTATCCGAAAAACTTTAGCCTTTCAGAATCCTTCTTTAATATACATGTAGTTTTATTCTATAAGAAGCATTATGAAGGTTGTTATGAAAATATCATAAATTATAGTTGAAAAACAAAATAAAATAATAAATATTTTGGTTGAGTTACAAATATCTCACTTTAAGAAGATTTAAGCCTATTACAATATTATTTTCACTGATCCAGTAGTATAATTCTTGACTTGACCTTTAAGGTTATAGCAATTGGATAACTAATTAAAGATTCTCGAGCTCCACCAAAAGAACAACGTCATTCAACATAGAACGGTTGGAAAATTAAAATATTTTTCTCTCTTGAACCTCTCTTCACTACACAACCTCAATTATAAACATAATATGATGTTATATTCATCTCCAACATAATGATTCTCATCTGCACAACACAAGAAATAAAGTGTGAACATAGTGGGATTTCTTCTACATTTGATTAGGGTTCGAAGTGAAGAAGAGGTAGTGATAGAGAAAATATATTTATTTCTCTTGATGATAAAATGAACTGAATAGTTTGCTTTAAATCTAGCACTACATGATATACATCATGACTTAAGCTAAGTTATAAATTACCGATTACATATCTTGGCCTCAAGCCCATAATACAAATAGATGATGAAATAGGCCACACAACTATGTAAGAGCAACCCCAAAGTAGGCTTGAATTTCAACATGCCCGATTAAATTGGAGAGGGGTAAGACTCTCAACATAAATAGAAGAGAATGATGCACTACCTGAGTGAGTGGCATGACGAAGATATCAGCCAGCTGAAAACTACTAGGGGCATGATCTGAAGACCGACCAAATTATTTCTAAGTTAAGCCTAAATGAAGTGGCAATCTAGCTCAATGTGTTTGGTGCACACGTGAAAAACATAATTCTTCATAATGTGAATAGAGTCTTGGTTGTCATAGTAAACAAGAATATGGACAGAAAAGAAAATGTCAATGTGTGAGAGCAGGCACACAATCCAAGCCAATTCAACAACAATCTTGCTAATTCTATATTCAGCCTCATCGAATAAGAGAGAGAGACACGATAGATAATTTCTTAGATGTCTAGCCAATGAGAGAATCACTCATAAGAACACAAAAACTAGAAACAAACCTTCTAGTGTTCTAGGAAATCATTGTCACAATAAGCAGAAAAAGACAAGTAGGGTGTGTTACAAAAAAGCACCAACCTCAGAATTTTCCTTAAGATACCGAAGCAGATGCAAAATGAATTTTCAAAAATAACGTAGAGTCCCTAAATTCTTGATCTTAAACTAGTTGTCCAAAAAGAACTTCAAGAAGAAATTTCCTATAATTCATCACCAACTGGGATAATATCCTCGACACAAACAACTAAGAGAATAATTGATTATTAGTTAAATTGTTTTTTTTAAAAGAAAAAAATAGGCATTTGTAGAGTGGAAATAACCTCTAGAGCACAAGGCCTGGGACAACTTAACATACCACTCTCTAGAACCTTGTTTCAAACCATAGAGTAACCTCTGAAGATGACAAATAACAGGTGGAGAGTTTCCAAAAGAAGAGGGACTACTAGATAGTTTATGAGGTAACTTCATGCAGACCTCCTCATCTAAACCACCATGAAAAAAATTATTATTTAAATCAAGTTGAAAATAGGTTAGACTTTCTTAATAGAAATAACAATGAGACACTTAACAGTGAAAAACTTGACTACTAAAATCTCAATAAAATTTTCTCCTCATGAATCTGAATGTGTAATAATAATTTTGTACTCTATCGATAACATTTGTGCTATCCCAGTGAATTAAAATAGAAAAAAAATTAATTTATCAAAATAAAATGTTTGATATACCGGATATTTAAACCAATTTACTTTTTTTTTTTTTCACTCGGAAAAGCTAAATTAACTAGTTTAACCTCTATGGTAGAACTAAGAAATAATAATTTATGTTTTTGATTTTTAACAAATAACACCAAATGTGCTTATGTGCGTAAAAATAATCTTTGAATCAATAAAATGTTTTTATAAAATAAGTCATAGTTTTTTGTACAGAGTAACGTTAACTGACTTGCTTATATATGCTAAGTATTTTTAATTCATACATAAGATCATGTGTAGTACAATTAATTACATATTTCATATTTGTTTTATTAGACTAGAATACTCCTTTATGATTTATCACATCATTTCTCTTCAATTAAGAATAAATAATCACTTGAATAAACATGAGTGACAAGACACGTACCATCAACAAAATTGTACTGCACAATTTTTCTACATAATGTGACTGGTCAAAAAAAGAAATCTATTACGTGCTTTATTGTAATTTTTATTTAAAGAATCAAATTTATCTCACCAAATATTTAATGCCAAATGGCTATCTAACATGTATAGATTTTTTTTATAAGACCTTCGTTATTGAACCAAAAATCTTTCAACACCAGTGACGGACCCAGGATTTTCACGAAGTGGGTTCAAAATATAAAAAATAAAACTAAAATGTGGCAACAGGGATTCGAACTCAGGTTGGCTGGGAAAATTGAACCCTTTTCACCAATCAGCCAAGGGTCACACTTATGTTAGTGGGTCAAAAGTTAATATATACATATAAAATTTTAAAAACTGATTAAATATACATATATATACGGTGTTATTTTTCAACCGCCCACTTGAACCACAGTAGGTCCGCCCCTGTTCAAGACTAATATATACATATATACTTGTAATACTCTTTATTTGTTGTTGCTTTAAAGCATTTTTATAGATGCAGAAATCTCATTTTTCATAATGAGTATTTTTCTCATTTTATTAAAATATGAATTTAAAAATTAATTTATGTTCATAAATTATCACTTTATTCATGAAAATATTACGTAAATTTTTTTTCATCTTTTATCTGCTTGAGTTGAGTAACAAAAAATATACTTTAATCATCCACCTTTTATAGATATGTAGTGTGATAATGAAATTGGGTGATATTGAGTTCTCCTACCTTGATATTCATAAATGTTCAGACCGTAACAAAGTGATTTGTCTTAAAATTATCGATGAAAATATTATAAACTACAGTTGAAAAATAAAATGAATACACACAAAGGCAGCTGTGCGGATATCTCGTTTCTTTAAGGAGATTGAAGCTCATTGCTATATTATCTTCACCGGTTAAACAATATAACTTTTGACTTATACACTCCACAATACACCAACACAGTAACGTTGTTTTATTCAAACAACCCCAAACTAGTTGAAGAGTTCAGAGCTGTCATGATCTAATCCTACACCCTGGACATGACTGACATTCGAGAATCATTGTTGGTCCCCAAACCAACCCTCGTCCTGGCTGACTACAAGCGGAATACTAACTTAAGCACACACAAATATCAAATTAAAAGAAACGTTTAAGAACAACTTACTGAATCTCAAAACTCTCTTAATATACTGAGTATGAAACATAAGTTTTACATAAAACATCTGAAACTTAAAGACTTCCGCAAATTGTCTATCTATGAATCCTCTACTGTATAAATATGAGTGTCGGGACAAGATCCATGACATTTCAAAATGCTACTACTAACAACTCATAAAAATAGCAGTCCTTTAGAAGTAAGGAGACCTCACTCAAAAGCTGACAAGCGAATGACGTGATCTAAGTAAAACTCCTATTGAGGATCCTAAGTACGTACCGAAGATGCAGGTTAAAAAAATATCATTATATTGAATGTACAAGTATGTAATATAGTTGAATAACAAATAACTGAACTGAAAGTCTGAAGGTAACTCAATTGAAATATGTATAAATCATGATGAAAAATTATTTAAGCTTTTACGGTAAGGATGTAATAACACCGAATACTGAACTGAAATATATATATATATATATATATATATATATATATAAAGATACTTTACTTTAATTACTGGGGAGTTTCTCTAACCGACAACCATTACTATGAGTCTCGTGATGATACAACGTCTCATTCTCGCTGTCAGAACTATTCCATACCTTGTTGGGGTATGGAACAAACTCAACTCATAGATCCACTAGAAGGTATACTCAAAGGCAGTGAGGAGTCGCCCGAAAGTCGGTGTGATACTAACCCAAGCTAGTTACGTTATTTATGGGGAATATGAGTTGTCTGAAGTCTTCCTCGTATCGGTGCTTAAAAATATTCCATTTATATATATATATATATATATATATATATAACACAATGCTAAAGTAAAAATACTCTATGGTTGAGATAAGTTCTCAAAAAAATTTCTATAAGATATAACTGTCTTGTACTCAATATTTCTGAAAACTCTGAAAAACTTTTATACCTTTCTGAAAATAGTACTCTCTTTTCAATATGAAAATAATATCCTCTTTAAGAGTAATAGAACTTGTCTTTATCTGACTGAAATTCTTCTGAAAACTCTCTATACTTTTCTTAAATCAATATTTTCTTTCTCAATGTAAAAATAATACATTTGGGGTCGTTAACGTTCTCCCTAAAACTCTTCTCAAAATAATACTTTTAAAATATACTTTGACTAACTTTAAATTCTAAAATCAATGCATGGAAATAATCGAACAAAATCTTTGAAGAAAATATCATTAATTATGGTTCACGTGAAAAAATAAGCATGAATAATAATCAAGGATATCAATGAATAGAATACCATAATCTCATAATTAGGAAATCAAACTCGAAATAAGAACACAATTCGAATTTAGGAAAATTCATAAAACTTTAAATAGAAGCTAGATTTAACTCTTACTGACTAATTTAGATGTAGGGTGTGAGGACGAATTTAGTCCAACACTATGAATAACCTTACATACTTGGAAGACCAAAGTTCTTGAAGAAGAACTTGATTGGAAGCCTTGAAACCCTAACTTTTGTCTTCCTCGCGGTTATCTTTTTGAGTTGGGGAGTTGAGAGCGTTGAATTAAAAGAAAATTGAGTACTTTGTGGAATATATTCCCCTAATCGAAGTTAAAATGTCATGACTTGGGCTTAAGAAAACTGGAATAAAAACAAAAGACACCCCACTTAAAAAGCTGTTGAAAACCTTCCACGGGATCATCTATGGTTCGTGGTTCAATCTACGAACCGTAGATCTCATCCATGAAATTTATATTGAAGTGTAAGGCTAAAAAGTTGTTTCTACGAGTCCAAAATACAGCCCATAAAGGTTTTTACGACCCGTAGATGGATATGTAGGAATTGGACCCCAAAATTTGACTCCCAATACTTTTTCCATGAGTTGACAGTACGACCCATAGAAGGGTTTCGTAGCTCACTCACTCAAAAAACTCTGTTGTGGTAGTTTTGGTAAAACAATCATAATTTTCTACTTGAAACTTGAAATGAGGTAAACTTGGTGGCGATGTAAAGAGGACTCATAGACCTTTAATGTGATAGGCTATGGTATACTTCATTCATTATGTGAAGAGAGATATGATTGTTTGAAGTTGACCTAAGTAGAATCTTATATAAAACTTAATTGGTAAGGAAGCTTTCAACTCAACTTTGTAATAGGAGATTCTAGTGGCCTTAATTCATATCTAAATCTATTTCCACACTAAAAAAATGATCTTAACACCTAAGGAAAATTGGAGAAACACTTTACACGACCTTATACGCAAATGAAGAATAGTTCGGGTCTTAGCTTAGAGATTTTCATAGTTTTACAATATTTCTTTTTGGTGAATGAAAACACTTTATTAATCGCCTCAACAATATACATAGTTCCAAAAATGCTCTATCAACTAGATAATATGTCATACCTACTAGGTAGGCCTACCATACGGTATGTAGCCATATCATTAGAAATTTATGTAATCCCCCCTAATGTGTTTGTATATTTGTGTAGAGTCCTTTTATCCGGTCACTTCCTTGATTGTTCTTCTGCCATCCTTTCTGGTTATAGATTCTATTATGACATGTAGTCTTGATCTTTTCCTCGACATTACTTGGGTGAGGTTGTCACGATCCGAGTCTACACCATGGACGTGGCCGACACTCTAGAACCATTGCTGGTCCCCAAGCGAACCATCCTTGTAGCGACCCTAAAAATAGATAGGTGAAACTAGAGCCTAACGTATGAATTTTTAAAGTTTAAGCATAAATTGGAGTTATGAAATTTTCCAAAATAAAAATTGGACTTTGCCTTAGTTTTATTTGGTAGGTCCATGTAGGCAAGGGGCATTTTCGTAAATATTATTTTTAGTTAAATTAAAAAATGGGTATATTTTATATTATTTCTAATTTCTATATATGGTATTAAAACTTTTAAAAAGGTTTGTTTTAATTCATTCTTCAAAAAAAAAAAGGGTTCTCTCTA
>JAJOOJ010024707.1:0-20777 GCA_029582625.1 Solanum boliviense | reverse complement strand
CCCCCCCGCCTCCTCCCCATTGTTACTTTTTCAGAAATATTTTGAATGAACGTAGATAATCGTAAGTTAGCCTAAGTCTAAACCATATTCCTCGTGGGATCGACCCTAACCTAAAAGCTAGGTTCTTTATTTGACAACGACCGCTTATACTTCTTTCAAGAGATATAATTTGGGCGTATCACAAGTCATGGTGAGTCCAGAGCTGGAGGGTTCTTAGCCCAGGCCTTGAACCACGAATAGACGATTTTCCAAAAGAATCGTAGAGGATATAGCCCTGACCTCTAACCGCAGATAGGCCTCTAAGTAACAGAGAGCAAGATGATAGATATCAACTCCATAGAGGATAATGATCCCGAATAATGGTTGTGGCTGAAGATCAGATATCCAGACCTTTAATCTGTGATCAAGTAAAAATCAACTTTGTAGAGGATAGTGGGCAGCATGACCAGACCTTCAAACTGCGACTATAATAGTTGTCAAAAGATCTCATATCAACTGGAAATCACATTACACCGTGGATTTACACCCACTCCAAGGTAATTAATACAATATTCCAAGCTCGAACTAACTATTGTCCCAAGTGGCCAAGTGAAGCTCGATATTTCAACTGTAATCACGGGGCTATAAAAAGAGGGAGAATGGATAAAAGGTCGCCAAGACTGAGTAAACGCCTAATCTAAGGTTCATTTTATCAGACCCAAGTCTGCTACACCAGTCTATAGGGAGTTAAACCATCTGAAACAACGTCGGAACAAAGCGTTAAGGCCAAACGGCTCTACATATCACATGTCTATAGAAAACACTGGTCTAAACTTAGACTAAGGCCAAACATGCTCAAATCAATCAACCATAACAACAACAAAGGCACACCACAAGGTAAGGATGATAACAATTACCCACCGTCATGCTTCTAGTCCTAAAAATCCTGATAAAAGCCTAAAGTAAAGTTGACACGATCATGACCCAATGCAAAGTTTACCCTCACGATCGCAAATGTCAGACCTCGAGATCCAAATGACCAAGGATGGTCAATGGGGGTCAACTCTCCATTGTGATCGTGATGGCCAAGGAAGCCACACTTTGGTGATCACAAAGAACAAGGCCTTCACAATTGTTGTAAAAGGGACCGCGAATGCGAAGGGTAATTTTACCCTGCACCAACTGATGCTTATCAGCTAGTTTTTGGCAAGTCCAAATCATCCGAGAGCGTGCTCAAGATTAATTTAGAACGCCATGCATATAAATGAGATATGCTACCCCTCCACCAAATTTGGTATTGCAGACTCAAAGGAGCAATCAAAACTACCATCTGAGGTCGTTTCGACAATAGTGGGTCCCACACCCAAACATTATTTTTAGCCAAAATCCATAGGAGGCATGGAATTAGCTTAGGAACCTCGGGATCCACATAATGGGTTGTTCTAGCTTAGCTAGACATTCTGGAGTTCACTGCGCTGACAAAATACTCATACATGCACACTTACCATAATGTTGACCAAAGTCAATCTTTGGCCAAAACTTTAAAGCTAAAACACCTAATGGTTCAAACTCACAATAGAACCCTCAAAGTTTGGAACAACCATGCAACTAGCCCAAAAGGAACCTTCCAAATTTGATGAATCGTCAAAATTACATTTTGAGGCCATCTTCCTAAATTTTTTACCATTACCAATTGTTTAAGTTTCAAAATCCCCAAAATACGAAAACTTGTATAAAAACCTAATGAATGACCAGTTGACCGAGACATTAGTCCCATCAAGTGATATATGACTTGGGGTCGGTATAGGAACACTCTAAATGATGAAAGGACAAGATTTACACAAAAATGACGTAGAGAGTCATTCAATATCCATTACTAAAAATGGGTTTCCTCCATACAAGTAAGACTCAAGAAGTTTCTCAAGGATAAAACAACATGGGAAACTACTCTCGCATCTCATGCTCAGTCTCCTAGGTAGCTTTCTCAATTAGATGATGCCTCTAATGGACCTTCACCATATAAATGTCTCTCAACGCAACCATCGTACATCTCTATCTAGAATAGTAGGTTGCTCATACAAAAAAGTCAAATGATCATCCAACTCAACCACATCATATTGGAGCATATGAGAGTCATCAAGAACTTATCGGCATAGCATCAAGACATGAAAAAGTGGGTGAATAGCTTAAAATGTTGGAGGTAGGGCCAACTCATAAGCAAGAAAGTCAATTGTCTATAGGATCTCAAAAATCCCAATATACCTACGATTAAGCTTGCCCCACCTCACAATCCTCATCACACCCTTCATGGGAGACACATGGATGAATACTCGATCATCAACCACAAACCTCAAAGGTCGATGCTTATAATCAATGTAATTCGTGTGCCTACTCTTAGAAGTATTGTGCCTATCTTGAATCAACCAAACTAGATCTAAGGTCTCCTAATGAAAATAGTAACCACATGGTCTAGGCTACATAGACTTAAATGAACCAACAAAGAGCGACAATGCGTACAATATAAGGCCTTGAACGAGGCCATCTAAATGCTAGAGTGGTAGTTGTTATTGTACACAAACTCCACCAAAGGCAAGAACTGGTCCCAATGACCTCAAAACTCCAAAACATAGGCCCGCACATATCCTTAACAACATGAATAGTACTTTCCAACTAAATGTTATTTTACATGTTGAATGTTACTCTAAGGTCAACACGAGTGCCCAAATCACCTTGAAATTTCCTCAAAAAGCTGAAACTGAAACTAAGAACCTCAATCAGAGATAATAGACAAAGCCACACCATGAAGACTAACCAACTACAAAATATAGATATGAGCCAACTCGATGTTAAATGAAGACTGAATAGGAAAGAAGTGTGCCAACTTGGTCAATCAATCAAGGATGACCCAAATAATGTAAACACGTCTAGAAGTCTAAGGCAAACCCATAAAATAGTCCATAGTGATGTGATCTTACTTCTACCCATAATGTGTAATCTCTGAAACTCACAACTATTCCTCAACTGTTCGATCTTCACCTATTGGCAACACATGTAAAGGGATAAATAGTCTTCAATATCTCTCCCCATACTGCTCTAGCGGTAGTGTTGCCTCAAATTATGATTCATCTTAGTGGTGCCCAAATGGATATAATCTAGAATCATATGCCTTGCAAAGGATCAACTAAATCAAATCCCCAACCCTCACAACATAGATACATCTAGAAAAATTTCAAAACCCCATGTGAATCTAAAGTAACTTGTTTGGCATCAACCTCTAACATCTCATCTCGAGAGACGCAAAGGTCTTATCTTTAAACTGACAACCAAAAATCTACTCCAATAAGGATGACTGAATTGCTACATAGGCGAACACATGAGTAGAATCTAAAATATCCAACGAAATCATCCTATTGGCTAAGAAATGAATGTCCAAAGACAAAGGTCACTCTACAGAAGGCATTCGCTACTACATCGTCTTGCTTGGATGGTACAGAATAGAGAGGTCATAGTCCTTCTAGAGCCCAATCTAATGGTGCTACCTCGAAATAAGGTCCCTCTGGCTCATAATGTACTAAAGACTCTTGTGAAAAGTGTAAAATCTCACAACCAACTTCATACATGTAGTGCATCCAGATCTCTAGTGCAAAAACTACCACCTCCAACTCCAAGTCATAAGTAGGGTTGTTGTGCTCATGCTAATTTAGCTACCTCAATGCATAAGCTATAACCCAGACCCACTACATTAATATAAAACCCAAACCAATGTTGGATGTGTCACTATACAACATGAAGCCCTCACGCTCAACTGGAAGAGTCAATATAGGAGTGACAGTAAGTAACTCATTCGGCTTCTGAAAGCTCAACTCAGACTCCTCAAACTATTCAAATGGAACATTAAGATGAGTCAACCAGGTCAAAGGTGTTACAATGTTGAGAAACCCTGCACGAACTGTCTATCATAGCCTACTAATCTGACAAAGCTCCAAATATCAGTTATTTAAGTTGGTCTAGCCCAATAACGAATAGTCTTAATCATTACCGAATCTACCATAATTTTATCCTAACACCATGTGCCCCAAGAAACCTACAGACTCAAGCCAAAACTCAGACTTTGAGAACTTCGCACAAAGCCACTGATCTCTCTAAGTTAGAAGCATAATCTTCAAATATTGCTCATATTTTCTTATACTCTATGAGTATATTAGAATATTATCAATGAGCACTATGAAAAATGAATCAATTAAGGGTGAGAACCCACATCAAGTCCATAAAGGTGGTAGTGGCATTATACAATCTAAAAGACATCATAAAGAACTCATAGTAGCCAAAATGAGTCCTAAATGATTTCTTAGGGATGTCCACTACCCCAATCCTTAACAGGTGGTTAATAGATGTCAAATCAATGTTCAAAATACCCCAAAATTCTAAAGTTGGTTAAAGAGATCATTAATACGAGACATGGGGTAACATTCTTTACTGTCGTCTTATTTAGCTGCATATAGCTAGTATACATCTGGATAGTGTTGTCTTTATTCTTCACAAAAGGATCCATGAGGTAATGGTTCCTTACTGTCATCTTATTTAGCTGCCTATAGTCAATACAGATCCATCCAGGTAAATATTGACTACAGGAAGCTAAATAAGGTAATAGTGATGAACCATTACCCCATTCCTCATATTAATGATCTATTGAATCAGCTTCAAGATATTGTAGTGTTTTCAAAGATGTATTTGAGATCTGATTACCATCAGCCAAGGATTAGGGTAGTTGACATCCCTAATACTTTATTTTGGACTCATTATAGACATTATAAGCTCCTTGTGATGTATTTGGGTTGACTAATGTCTATGCCACCTTTATGGACATGATGACGTGGGTGTTCAAGCCTTATCTCGATTAATTTATCATAATGTTAATTGATAATATTCTATTATACTTATGGAGTAGGAGAGAGTATGAGCAACATTTGAGTATTATGCTCTAGTTTTTGAGATATCAATGACTTTATGTCGAGTTTCCAAAGAGTGAGCTCTTTATTGAGTCTGTTGCATTCTTGGGACACAGTTTACAAGGATTGCATTACGGTAGATCTGGAAAAGATAATTGTATTCATGATTAGGCCAGGCCTACTTCAGTTACTGAGATTCATAGTTTTTATCAAATGAGCGGGTTACTAGAGACAGTTTATGGAGGGTTTCTTTACTACTGCACCACCTTTAACCCAATGGACCTGCCTTGATGTTCCATTTGAGTGGTTGGAAGAGTGAGAGTTGAGCTTTTAAAGTCTAATGGAGTTTCTCATTAAAGCTGCTATATTGACTCCTTAGTTGAGGGCGAGATCTTAATAGTGTATTGTGTCACATCCGAAATTTTTCTGTGTATTGATACAGTAAGGCTGAGTTATAGTTTATGCATCGAGGTATCTTAAGTTGCATGAGTGCAGCTACCTCACTCATGACTTGGAGTTAGAGACAATAATTTTTGTGCTTAAGTTTTGGATGAACTACATGTGTGGAGTTCATTGTGCGATCTATGCTAATCACAAGAGTTTTCATTACATTATAAGCTACAAGGACCCTAATTATAGTTAGCTTCATTAGATTGAGCTCGGAAGGACTATGACCTCACTATTCTTTATCATCCGAGCAAGGTGAATATTATAACAGATTCCTTGAGCCAGAAGCTGGTGAGTATGGGTAGTCTAGCCTTCCTTTCTAGTGTAGAGTAACCTTTCTTTGAACATTCAGTCTATTTTTAATATTATTATTCGATTAGATATTTCAGATTCTAGGTGTGTGTTGCCCTATGTTGGAGTCTAGTCTTATTTGCTTGTACAGCCTTGTGGTTGTTAGTTTGAGGATGAGACCTTGGTGGCTCTTCGAGATCGAGTGTTAGAGAGTGATGTCAGTCGGGCTACCTTAGATTCAAATAGGGTATTAAAATTTGATGGACGTATCATTGTTTTGAGAATTGAGGAATTGATTTAGTTGATCCTTCGTGAGGCTCATAATTCTAGATATTAAATCCATCTGGGCAACACGAATATGTATCATCATTTAAGGCAGCACTATATGTGGAGAGACATAAGGAGAGATATTTCAAACTTTGTGTCTCATTTCCTATGTTGCCAGCAGGTAAAGGCTGAACATTTGAGGCTTGGTGGTGAGTTTAAAGGATTACCCACTTCCTAGTGGAAGTGCGATCACATCACTATGGATTTTTTATGGGTCCTCCTCAGACTTCTAGAGGTGTTGACAATATTTGGGTCATCATTGATTGATTGATCTAGTCAGCAAGCTTTCTCCCTATTCAATCTTCATTTAGTACCAACAGTTTGGCTCGTATCTATATTTGGGAGATGGTTTGTGTGTCTATTATCTAAGAGTGGGGTTCTAAGTTCACTTCTTACTTTTTGAGGACTTTTCATGAGGAGTTAGGAACTCGTGTAGACATTAGAATGACTTTACATCCATACATCAATGGGCAGTCGGAGCGTACTATTTAATTTTTTGAGGATATGTTGTGGGCCTGTGTTTTGGAGTTTGGAGGTTATAGTCCTTTCCTTTAATGGAGTTTGTGTAGAATAATAGCTACCACTCTAGTATTCATATTTCCATGTTCGAGGGATTGTATGGTAGATATTGCCTTTCTCCAGTTAGTTTATTTTAGTCTACCAAGCCTAGGCCACATGATACTGATTTGCTACATGATACTGATTTGCTTCAGGAGGCTCTGGATTAGGTGCATGTGATTTAAGATAGTCTTAAGATAGTAGACACCATAGTTATGTTGATTGTATGCAACCTCCTTAGAGGTTTTTAGTTAGTGATCGAGTATTCCTCTATGTGTCACTCATGAAAGGCGTGATGAGATGTGGGAGGAGGGGCAAGCTTAGCCGTATATATATTGAGCCATTTGAGATCCTCTAGATAGTTTGTGATAGCCGTAACCTCCACAATTTTTAGCTATTCACACAAATTTTCATGTTTCTATATTGCGCTTGTATGTTCCTGATTAGTCTCATGTGCTCTAGTATGATGTGGTTGAGTTGGATGATCATTTGACCTTTGTGAAGGAGCGGATGTTATTCTAGCCAGAGATATGAGACGGTTGCATTCGAGAGCCATTCCTGTGGTGAAGGTCCATTAGTAGCATCATCTAGTTTAGCACGCTACCTATGAGATTGATCATGAGATGCAAGAGAATTTTCCTGGCTTATTTAAGCCTTCATATACTTCTTGACTCTTTTTTTGCAAACAAAAGTCCTTCTGAGTATTGGATGTTGTATTGACCCTCCAGGTCATTTCTATGATAATGCCTTCTTTTCATCATTTTGGGCATTCCTATAGCAACCACAAGTTATTTATGACTTGTAAGGACTGATAGCTTGGTCACTTGGTCGTTCGTTTGGTTTTTATGCAAATTTATGTGTTTGAGCATTTGAAGTTAGAATGTTTGAATTCAATCAAAAGTTTTGGAAGATGGCCTTGGAATGCAATTATAACAATCATATCAGCTCTGCAAGGGTCATTTTATACTAGTGTCATGGTTGGCACACATCCTGAGGCTTTCGATGTGAGTTTGTAAGATTAGGCATTTTAACTTTTAAGCTTTGGCCAATTTTGACCTCGGTCAACATTTTTGGTAAATATTCTCGAATGAGAATTCCATTAGTGTGGTGAGTTTCAAAATGTTGAGTTTGTTTTATGAAGACCCTTTGTGCATATCCTAAGGATCCTAGGCTAATTCTGAGTCCCCTTGTAAATTTTGGTCTAAAATAGATTTTGGGCATGGGACATACTTTTGGTCCAAACAAACTGGAATGGATGTTTTGACTACTCTGTTGAGTTTGGAATATCAAACTTGGTAGGGAAATATATATTGTTTGTGTGCATAAGGTTTCGAACAAATCTCAAGCACATTGACAAAGATTTTGAACCTGCCATAACTATCTGATATGTGTGAACTAGTGTAGGCAATTTTTATCTTTCGCATTTGCAGGTAGTTGACCGCATTAGTGGGCATTAAGTCCTCGCAACTCTACCCTTAAAATCTGGATTATTCATCATAAGTATATGAGATTGAACCGTGTAATTTCCTACTTGATCATGTTTTATAAGGTCCTTTACCTAGTGTATCAAGAGTATGTAAAGTGATCTAGGGTCATAAGAGACCTCAAACACCAAGCCAAGTTCAAAGCATTCAAGTTAATTAAGTTCTCGCTGAGTTCATATAAAGATCAACTTCAAACACTCATATTTCTCAGCGCATAATGAATAACGTTGTCTATAACCTATCAAATTAGAGGTCTATGAGTCTTCTTTCAAAAACCACCAAGGTTTCTTAAGTTTAAATTATGAGTAAAAAGTTATAGGCATTTTACTGAAACACACCCTGGCTGGAAAATTTGGCAAACTTACCTGCTCAATCGGCGATCCACCGAATGGGTTGGCGAATCGCTGAATTAGCTCGCCCAAATGTCTTGAAAACCTTAAGTTTCTATCTATTTGGGCGATCTGAAGTCCCTATGGGCGATTCACTGAGTATTATTGGTAAGAGGGGCTCCAGATCGCCTATTTGCTTTATTGGATTTTTTATGGTCCTCTTATATTTCTAGAAGGCTATACTTGATCTTTTACCCTCAATCAACTTCCCTAAGTCCATATTACGACTTAATACCATTATTATATGTATAGCAACTCTCAAAATCTCCAATTCTCATTCTTCCAAAGATTAAGAACTCCAAGAAAGGATTTATCCAATTTCTCAAGACCTAAAGACTCAAAGTTCAGGATTAACTTCAAGAATCCTAATGTTTCAATCCAATATTCTTTTCCACTCTCCATCTCCAAGAAAAATCGCAAAAAGACAAAATCTATGTTTTCAAGTCTTCCAATCAAGTTCTTCTTCAAACTTCTTCAAAAACTTTGTTTTTCCAAGTATGTAAGGCTATCACTGTGATGGATTGAGTTCGACCTCATGCCCTACATCTATCTAAATTCATTAAAAGAGAAATCTATGGTTTTATTGTGGATTTTGAGTATTCTTGAAATGAGTAGTATCATTGAGATCTAAGTTCTTGATTTCTGAGTACTGAGTTATCTCTATTGTTATTGAGATCCTTGAGTTGATTTATTCATGTCTATATTTTAGCATAAACCCTATTTTGAGTTATAATTTTTGAGAATCTTTTAACGCAAACATTTTTGTCTTGAACTGATTATTTGAGAAAGCAAAGATGAATTTTGAGAAAGAGTTTTAAACATGATTTGAGTAAGCATATAAGGAAATAAGTATTCCCAATGTATCACTTGTTTTACATTAAGAAAAGATAAATTTTGATTTTTAAAAGATAGTATGAGTACAGAGGTATTTCTGAGCACTTACCTCTTTTAAGAGGATATTTTGAGCAATTACCTCAAATTGCGAAAAAATATATTTTATACATTTGAGTATGAGTATATATTTATTGGGAGTAGTATTGAGCCTCAATATGGGGATGAGTTCAGGCAATTCACATTCCTCATAAACCATGTAGCCAACATGGCTAAGGGATCATACTTTTTAGGCGACTCCTTATTGCTTTCAATCAGAGCTTTGGTGGATCCACTTAGCTAAGATGTTCTATATCCTAGCAAGGTATAGTAAAGTTATGGCGGCATGGGGGAGATGATGCATCATCACGTCTCTCATAGTGTTGGTTGTCGGTTAGAGAATCTCCTAAATAGAGTTAAAAGTGTATTTTTATCATATCACTTAATATAGTGAGTTCAAAGGTGAGTAAGTATTTGTAAAGTTAAAATGATTTCACTCCTTTATTTCTTACATTCAGTTAAGTATATATTTATATCTATTTGTCCTTTCATTAAGTCATTTTTCTTCGGCTATATTACATACTCGTTCATTCATTGTACTGACTTCATTAGAGCTGCATCTTTTCATGATGCAAATATAGGTGTTTAGGATCATTAAAAGGTGCTCTGTTGAGGTCACTTTGGACTTCATACTATCTTTGGTGAGCCTTCCTTGCATTCCATAGGACTTCACTTTTGTGTTTTAGTTTAGGAGTTTTGAGTTGTCATGGGTCTTATCCCGACATCCATGTTGAACTATACAAGCTCCATAAATAGTTAGTGTTGATTTTCTTTCAGTATTTTTTTTGAACTATTTTGGCAAACTCTCATTGTTTTCACAATATTTTCAGACAATTTTGAGTATACTATTTTGAGATAGTTTGAGTTTGAGATGTTTTGAAACTTTTGAATTTAAATTCAGTTTTAGAACCTAAATCCGCTTGAGTTAGTCTTCCACTAAGTAGTCAGGGGGTGGGCATTCAGTAATCGGTTCAGGTTTCTCAAACTTCAGGTTAGTTAAAGTAGATATCGAATACCAAATTTTTCAATTTTTGTTTGGTAATTCGAGAAATGGTAAGTTAAAATTTGGTTTGGTACTGTATACCGTATTAAAGTTATAGTCAATTGTATTACGAAGTTAATACTATTTCTCCAGTCATTTCTTTTTTTTTATGTTAACGCACGATATAATAGAAGATCAACAAGTAAGAAGACATCAAGGAAAGCAAATTGATACAGCTAAAAGACATGTATTTGGATTATGCATGCTTATTCTTTAACTTTCTCTTTAGACTTGTGCTAATGAGTAATGGATATGCTGATATATGACCTTCATTAAGTAAATAACTTGGTATTCGGGAAATACGAGTACCAAATGGTACTAATGTCTCATACCAAACTCAAACATGAATACCATAACTCTAAAATTTTACTCCCATATACCATATTCAATACAGAATTACCAAATACCAAATAACCAAAAACTTTGGTTCGGCGCAATAATTCAGTTTTTGGTATTTTATTCCCAGCCCTATAGTCAGCCAAGCCAAGGGTTCGCTTGGGGATAAGCAAGTGTCAGCCACGTCTATAGTGTAGGCTCGAGGCGTAACACACAAAGACCAGTGGACCTGGTCACGACAATTATGGGGCCCTTTCACATTCGCAATGGTCTAGGTTGGTAATCCTCCACGATCGCAGGGCCCTGCCACTTTGATGACCTCAAATTTTCATTGCCATTGCATTCACGGGCTTTACTCCACATTCACAAAGGGTAATCCTATCGATCCTCTGCATTTGTGGGTCTTTCTAGCCATATTTGCAAAGGGTTAATCGGTCTTGCCTATTAAATAAAGACCAAACCCAACCAGTTCAACTCTTATTCCAAATATTGAATTGGTGATTTCTCCCTCATTCTAACTCTGAATTCGGTGATTTCAAGCTTAATGCATCTGGAATCTTCAGGGCTACGGGGTGAATACTCAAGGAGTGTCAGAGAGGCTTTGGTTGAGGTTAAACTTAGTATTTAGTGGCTTCATTAGCCTATTTGGTGTTCTTTAAACGTTGAATTATTGCATGATGGTTGATTACATTGTTTGGAGCCCTAAATTGTGTTCCATTTTCGAACACAATTTAGGGGAATTGATTAGGACCTTTTGAGAGTGTCAATTCAAGAATTTCCAACATGGGTCATACATTCACTCTTTTAACTCCAATTTTGATATGTCTCTAATTTAAATGAATTTATCGTCTAAATGACCAAATTAACATTATGATTTTATATTTGATAGTGTGGCAGTGTTTGGAGGCCATTCGGAAGGAAAAAGCTCTAAAGACGTTATTTAGAACGGGCACGATCATCCTTAAGGTAGGCTACGACCTCCCATCCCTTAGATTAAACTTGATTATGTAACAAAGTGTTTATTTGTGTGAATTAGAGGTAGGAACCTTGTTGTTCATGCTAGCTTACTTAGAATTTATATTTTATGCTTATATTGGGGCTTTTGGGATTAGAAGCATATTCGTTGCAAATAGTGATCATCCTTACATTGTTCTTGTTCTTGTTGGATTTGACTATTGTTGGTCTTAGTCTAGACTTAGACTAGTGTTGCCTTATATTTGTGATATTTGGAGTCGTTTGGCCTTATATCTGTTCTGACGTTGTTTTGGACTATTTAGCTCCTTGTAGCAGATATGGTTCTAATAGAAACAACCTTTGATTAGGCTTTGTCTCAGCTATTATGACCTTCTATCTATTCTTCATCTTTAAATAGCCTCGTGAGTTGTGGTTGGAATTTTGGGCTTCGCTTGGCACCTAGAGAATAGAGATGGTTCGAGCTTGGAGTTTTATGTTGACTATCAGAGTGTGGATGTTGTTTCACGGTGGTTCTACGATGATGAGTTGATATGTGATCCTTTGGAAAACATTATATTTGTAGACTTAAGGTCTGACCATGTTGCTCTTTATCCCCCTTCAGAGTTAACACACATTAGTTACAACTTATTACTCTTTGGAGGTTATCTGTGGTTCGAGGTCCAAACTCTACACTCCTTGTCTATGCGAAACTATTATTGGTTACATCGGAGGCTATCCACAGTTTGACGTTGAGGCTATGTTTTCTATGGCTTTGGACTCATCGTGACTTGTTCTTGGTAGATATAGCTATTTTGTGTACATGTTGAGCTTATGGGGCCTATTTTGGTTTTTATGTGAACTTGTGCATGAGTGTACCTTATCATTTTAGAAGATAGTGGTATTATTGTGAAAAATTGTTCAAAAGTGTCTCATATGTCAGGTGTTAAGGTAGAACAAGACAATGATCCGACTTTAGTTGAATTGAAGAAGGCAGTTTCCCAAAAACTATTGAGGCTTTATCCTAAGGGGGATATGGTATATTTATCTATCAAGGTCGCTTGTGTATTTAGGATGTTAATGAGTTGAGGCATAAGATTTTATTAGAAACTCACAGTTCTAGGTATTCTATTCACCTAGTAGCCACTAAGATGTATCGTGATTTAAGGGAAATTAATTGGTGGAATGAGATGAAAAGGGATATTCTGGAATTTGTGTCTAAGTGTCCAAATTGTAAATAAGTGAAAGTTGAACATAAAAAACCAGGAAGTATGACTCAAGATATTAGCATTCCTATTTGGAAGTGGGAAAATTCGAATTCATTATAGATTTACCTCAGACGCGTCGACAACATGATTCTATTTGGATTGTTGTAGACAGAATGACTAAGTCAACACATTTTCTTCTCGTAAAGCCTTTTATTCAGCCAAAGACTATGATAGGCTCTATATTCGGGAGATGGTTAAGCTGCACGGAGTACCCTTATCTATAATTTCAGACCGACGTACCCAGTACTTCTCAGTATTGGAGATCATTTTAGAAGAACTTTGTACAAGTTAATCTCAGCACAATTTTTCTCCCTTAGACCGATGGTCAGGCTGAGCAAACTATTCAGATTTTGGGGGATATGTTCAGAGTTTGTGTGATCGAATTTAAAGTGTAATAGTTTTCTTGTAATAATAGTTATCATGTGAGTACTTAGATGGCTCTATTTGAGGACTTCTAAGGTATGAGGTGTAGCTATCCTATTGGTTGGTTCAAATTTGGTGAGGTCTCTTTGATAGGGCCCGATTTAGATCATGAGGTGATGGAAAAGGTTTGACTCATAAGGGATAGATTGAGAAGGGCTTAGAGTCGACAGAAATCTAATGCATATGTGAGGAGATGGAATCCTGAATTCGATGTTGATGATTGGATTTATTTGAAAATTTCACCCATGAAGAGTGTGATGAGATTTAGTAAGAAATGGAAGATCATTCCTTGCTATGTAGGCCCATATCAATTTTTAAGGCATTTCGGTAAGATGACCTATGAGCTGGATTTTTTTTCAGATTTAGAATACGTGTATCCCATATTCCATGTTTCCTTTTTGAAGAAGAGTATTAGTGATCCTAATTTAGTTGTGCTACTAGAAAGTGTTCTCGTGAAGGAAAGTCTCTCTTATGAAGAAGTTCCGGTTGAGAATCTAAATTGTCAAGTCCGTAAGTTGAGAAACAAAGAAGTTGCTTCCGTGAAAGTTCTTTGGATGACTCAATTAGTTGAGGGTGCTACTTGGGAGGGCAAAGTTGATTGATATGATGTCCTAGTACCCCCATTTATTTACCCACCAAAATTTTACTAACTAAATAATTTAGTTGGTAAATATGGAGGGGAAAATGGCGCCTAATTTAGCAACTTTCTACTAATGGATTACCAACAAAAATATTACCAACAAACACCTTTCGTTGGTAATATTACTAACTGAATATATATCGGTTGGTAAATATAGTAGAAAAAAAGAGTATAGTTTATTAACGGATTACCAACGAATTACTAACTAAGTATTTGCCAACAAATGGATTTTGTAGCTAATTTTTCCAACTAATTAGATATACGTTGGTAAGTGGGTAACTTGCCAACAATTGCTAAATCGGTTAGAATTTTTTACCAATGGATCAATTTTGTTGGTTTGTAAATTACTAATGTATTAGAATCAGTTGGTATTTTACCAACTAGTCCATCTTTAGTTAGTGATTTTTATAAAAATCTAACAAAATAATAAATCAATTAAAAAAACAAAAAAATGTAACTAATAATTTTTTAATCTTGTTAATAAAATTTTAATCTCATTGATAAATCAATTATGTTTTCCATAAACATAAAGTTTTGAAACTAACAGAATATCAATCTCCAAATTTCTTCTCAATTAGTTGGTATTCATTCCATAAATTTCTCCTACGTTTTTGTCTCCTCCATATTCTCTCAATTGAAAATTCATAAATCCTAGAGTATTACACATGCCGTCATTCTCTCTCATATTTTTTCAAAACTCTATTACTTAATTGACTCACTCCATTAAGTAAATCAATTTATATAATAATATTTTATACATAAATGATATAATACTAAGACATGTTTGTACAAAATTTGGAACCGAAAAACTACGTCCATGAGTTTGTATATCATATTTTTTACACAATTCATAGACTAATATATTTTTATAAATAACGTGGTATAAAAATTAATGTAAACCATTTTGTATACCATATTCTATATCCATTCCATACAAAATATAAATATATACATGAGTTTGTATACCATATTTTTTACACAATTCATAGACTAATATATTTTTATATATAACGTGGTATAAAATTTAATGTAAACCATTTTGTATATCATATTCTATATCCATTCCATACAAAACATAAATATATATATATATATATATAGAGAGAGAGAGAGAGAGAAAGAGAAAATCGCCAAATGCCGCTTAGCCAATTCTCAACTACACACTTATACTTTACGGGGGTCCTATTACCCCCCGAATTTTTTTATTTTCGATATTTTGCGATCCTTAAAATGTTGACCTGTCCAAGAAGGTGAATACACCTTTTCTAGGCGCGTAAGGGTTCAACAAAAAGACATAAAATGACTAAAATTGAATTTAACAGTCCATGTGGCAGTCTCTCATTGGAGATTATATAATTAATTCATTTTTTTTAATTCTTTCCCTTTTCTTATATCATAAAATTGTTAAACCCACTTCATGATTTCTTTAAGTTTTTGTCAAAGTCCTTCAATGGTGGTCTTCTAAATTTCGTCTCAAAGAGCTCCAATTCAGTTTGTAGCTACTGATTTATGCTTAGTTGATCACACATCAACCATTTTAACAACAACAATCACCTAACTCATAAGAAACTTTCATATATGAAGCTAAAAAATGGAGTTCAAGTTTTTTTCTTAAACCCCTCATAATTTCAGCAAAAAAAAAAAAAGAAGTCAAACCACAATGAACCAACAATGGTGAATTTGAAATTTCACTTTCTAATTTCCTTCTTACCAAATTTGTTATAGGTATGATAAAGATAAGATAGAACATCATTGTAGATACTATTCAGGAACATTTACTAATACAGAAATAAAATGAGAAATAAATAGGAAAGAATTATATTCAGTATATAAATGTTTATTATCATTTGAACCATATATTGTATATAACAAATTTATTATAAGGACATATAACACACAAGTAAAATGGTGGCTAACAAGAAAAATACAGGATTCAGTAACTACAAAAGAAATAAGAAAATTGGTATTAAATATATTTATTGCACTTATTATACTTTTTTCTATAGGTTGTATAATTCTATCATCTGCTAAGTATATTTCTATGGGTGTATCTATTCCTTCTCTAAAACATGCTTTTATAAGTATTTTTTTTCCTCCTAAATGTACATATTTAATTGGATTTTTAGCCTTAATATCTTGTATTTCTTTATTTATTATTTGTTTGTTTATTATTGGTATTTTAGCCTTTCCTTTGGTGTATTTGCAATCTATGATATGTTCTCTTTTTTGTTTTTCACTCCCACATTTGTGGATACTTATTTGTGGATACTTATTTGTGGATTTTTGTTTTTGGGTTCGATTTCAAATTGAAAGTTTATGTAGACTAGCTATAGAGTTGTTCTTATTCTTTAATTTTGTGTAGAGATTTTTTTCCTCATTTTCTCTTATTATTCTCTAAAGAAATCATTAGTATTTTGGAAAAACAATCTCTATTTGAAAGCATTTTTTGTAAATTTAATTTCCAAATTTGATCAAAATGGAAACTTTACACAATTTTATAGAAGAAGACAAAAAAGTAAAATAGACACGTGTGCAAAGAAAGTCATAAAGGGAAAGACAAAGAGATAAGAAGAGGAGAAAAAGAGATACATTTGATCGACAAAACAAAAAGCAAATAGTAAAGTGTATAGTAGTTGGACTCAAGAGTCATAAAGTGTATAGTAAGATATGTAAAAAGTTATAAAGTGTATAACACATTATTGTCTTTATTAGAGTAGGTGCACATTATTGTCTTTATTATTATAATGTAAAGAAGATTATTCCATATTTAAATAATTTAGGGGAGTAATAGGACCCCGTATAAAAAAGTGCGTAGTTGAGAATTGGCTAATAGATTGAGGGGGCTTTTGACTATTTTTTCTATGTTTGTATATAACATGGTACAATTTTTTTTAGGCAAATCAATTTGTATACCGTATTATATATTCATTCCATATAGAACATATACACACACATTATATATATATATATATATATATATATATATATATATAAAACCTGGTTTAAAAAGGAGTAAGTAAATTAGTTTGTATATCATATTATATATCAATTTTATATATTAATACATACTGTATTTAAGATGATTAAAAAAAGTAAACCAATTTGTATACCATATTATATAGTGATTCCATATAATACATAGTTGAACAAATTCATTTTTCATATAAATTAATTACACATGCCAGTACTAAAAAAGATCTTCTATTTCTAAAACTATACAAATTTATACGTAAATTCATACACAACCCCCTTAGAAACTAACTTTTTGTCCTTAAGGTATGAAATAAAATGACGCTTAGGCATTGCTGAACTACTCCTCCACTTTAAAATTGGCTCATTAGGAAACTGAAACTTGACTACTTGAGTTCTACAATTGACTGAGGCATAACCATCATGAAGCTAGTCCATACATAAAATTACATCAAAATCCAACATGTCTAGCTAGCTCAACTAAGTCAGCCATGATGTCTTTGGGATAGATAGAGATGGTACAATCACGATAGACTCTTTCTGGTAGAGTAGACTCACCAACAAATGTGGAAACACTGAAGGGCTCAATAAATTATTCCAGGGATCTGCCAAAGTTATGACTAGGGGTGGGCATAAATATCAGAAAACCAAAAAATCGAATCTTCGGTTTTTCGGTTCAATGTCGGTATTATTTTTTCAGAAGTTCATTCTTCGGTTCGGTGTTCGGTGTTCGGTGTAAGGATCTCAAAACTTTGGTGCACCGAAGAACCTAACTATGGCCATTCTCTTAACTAAAAATAAAAAGGCAATTACAGAAATCACATACTTTTAAGGCAAAATTACAACTTATCCCTTAAAAGTTTATAATTACAGAAATCCCTCAAACGGATACAATAATATAAGCACTGATACATTAATCTGATGCGCAAGATACATTAATCGGTAAGTAAGATACAATACATTTTATACATGATACACTAATCTGATGTACATTTTATACATAATACACTAATATGATGCGCGAGATACAATAATATAAGTGTTGATACATTAATCTAATGCGCGAAAATGAGGAATTTTGGAGATTTGTAAAACTTATAGGGGATAATGGTAATAAGTAAACTAAAAGGTGGGATTTTTGTAATTTTTGAAATAAAAATTCAACTAACAATTAAATCATTCATGAAAGAATCAAAGTAGCAACAAAAGCACAATTCAATTGTAAACTTTAAATATTAATTTTAAAGACGAACTCAAACATATTTTTATCAAAGTACATTATGTAAAGGAACCCGTCTTCATACTTGTTTTTCTTGAGAAGTAGTTGGAGGCACAATGTTCTTGATAAAGACAAATATAGTCTTTTAGTTAGCACAAAAAGTGCTCCACGGTAAGACACAACATTTTTTAACATAGTTTTAAATTTTTAAGTATCTTATACTTTGTCCTTATTTTATTTTTCATTCACACCATAAACCGATTTAAAACACCAAACTAAATCGAACTAAAATAGTTTGGTTTGATATATGGTGCACATATTTTTCTAAAACCAAAAATTGAAAAATCAAACGTCTACCCCTACTTATGACTACATAAGGTGTCACAAAAGACAAACTCGTACTTGGATCAAGTAAGGAATAAATTGTAACGACAAAGGCAGTCATTTTTTATTTTTCCATGAAAATTACCATCCCCCCCCCCCCAATAGTGACCCCAAGTTTTCTATAGTTAAAAGTTGGTTTTGAAAACATTGAGTTAAAAGTTGAGAATTTGGTATGTTTTGAGTTGGAAATACTAAGTTGTTAAGAAAGTGGTTTTGGGTGTCATTTGGAGTTTCGAGTGTCAGAATGGAATTTTATTGACTCCATCAGTCCCGAAATGTGAAATTTGATATGTGAGAGTTTGGTTTTAGTTTCGAAGTCTTTTGAGAATTTGAGGTCCTAAGTTGTGAAATCGTGAATTTTTAGCCTTTTGGATTGACTTTGGTCAACATTTGGGGTTCAGATGCTTGAATCGGAATTTCGAGAGTTTCGTTGGATTCGGGGGATGATTTTATGTCTAATTGAGATTTTGGTTGATGTTTGAGAGGTTTCGAGCTTGTTTTAGCATTTTTAGACGTGAGTTAGTTTTTTGTGATTTCACGGATGTTGGATCGAGAAGACGTCAGATTTGTGTTTTGATGGTTCCATTGAGTCCAGAACGTCAAGTATAATTAATTCACATATGTGATTTGTGTGTACGAGGTTCTAAACCGAAGAATCAAACGTCTACCCCTACTTATGATGACTACATAAGGAGTCACAAAAGACAAACTCGTACTTGGATCAAGTAAGGAATAAATTGTAATGACCAAGGCAGTCATTTTTTATTTTTCCATGAAAATTACCATCCCCCCCCCCCCCCAAATAGTGACCCCAAGTTTTCTATAGTTAAAAGTTGGTTTTGAAAACATTGAGTTAAAAGTTGAGAATTTGGTAAGTTTTGAGTTGGAAAGACTAAGTTGTTAAGAAAGTGGTTTTGGGTGTCATTTGGAGTTTCGAGTGTCATAATGGAATTTTATTGATTCCATCAGTCCCGAAATGTGAAATTCGATATGTGAGAGTTTTGTTTTAGTTTCGAAGTCTTTTGAGGTCCTAAGTTGTGAAATCGTGAATTTTTAGCCTTTTGGATTGACTTTGGTCAACATTTGGGGTTCAGATGCTCGGATAGGAATTCTGAGAGTTTCGTTGGATTCGGGGGATGATTTTATGTCTAATTGAGATTTTGATTGATGTTTGAGAGGTTTCGAGCTTGTTTTAGCATTTTTTAGGCGTGAGTTAGTTTTTTGTGATTTTCACGGATGTTGGATCGAGAAGAAGTCAGATTTGTGTTTTGATGGTTCCACTGAGTCCAGAACGTCAAGTATAATTAATTCACATATGTGATTTGTGTGTACGAGGTTCTAAACCGAAGAATCAAACGTCTACCCCTACTTATGATGACTACATAAGGAGTCACAAAAGACAAACTCGTACTTGGATCAAGTAAGGAATAAATTGTAATGACCAAGGCAGTCATTTTTTATTTTTCCATGAAAATTACCATCCCCCCACCCCTCCCCCCCAAATAGTGACCCCAAGTTTTCTATAGTTAAAAGTTGGTTTTGAAAACATTGAGTTAAAAGTTGAGAATTTGGTAAGTTTTGATTTGGAAATACTAAGTTGTTAAGAAAGTGGTTTTGGGTGTCATTTGGAGTTTCGAGTGTCAGAATGGAATTTTATTGACTCCATCAGTCCCGAAATGTGAAATTTGATATGTGAGAGTTTGGTTTTAGTTTCGAAGTCTTTTGAGGATTTGAGGTCCTAAGTTGTGAAATCGTGAATTTTTAGCCTTTCGGAGTGACTTTGGTCAACATTTGGGGTTCAGATGCTCGGATCGGAATTCCGAGAGTTTCGTTGGATTCGGGGGATAATTTTATGTCTAATTGAGATTTTGGTTGATGTTTGAGAGGTTTCGAGCTTGTTTTAGCATTTTTAGGCGTGAGTTAGTTTTTTGTGATTTTCACGGATGTTGGATCGAGAAGACGTCAGATTTGTGTTTTGATGGTTCCATTGAGTCCAGAACGTCAAGTATAATTAATTCACATATGTGATTTGTGTGTACGAGGTTCTAAACCGAAGAATCAAACGTCTACCCCTACTTATGATGACTACATAAGGAGTCACAAAAGACAAACTTGTAATTGGATCAAGTAAGCAATAAATTGTAATGACCAAGGCAGTCATTTTTTAGTTTTCCATGAACATTACCATCC
>JAJOOJ010024614.1:0-10739 GCA_029582625.1 Solanum boliviense | reverse complement strand
ATATATATATATATATATATATATATATATATAAAGGAGGATCATAGAGGAGGTGATGTGGCACCTCTCTATGACTTGCATTCCTATTTATCTATTTTCTATTTTTATTTGGACTTTTTATGTGTGATGTGGCACCTCTCTATGATCTCCATTCCTATTTATCTATTTTCTCTTCTTCTATTTTTTTGGATTTTTTATGTTTGTTTTTTTATTTATCTTATTTCTAAATGCATTAATCATGAAGAAACAAAACTGAAAATTTCTAATGAAGCAGTTAGTGAGGAAACACGTTCTGTTTGAGACATCTATTAGAATTAAAACACATTTAAATCAAATAAATGGGAGATGAAAAGACCATCCTTTCATACACCTTTCTCTTCTTCTAACCGTTTGACAGGTTATTAAAAGGAGTACCAAAATAGATTTTGGTGTTATATTTCAATTTTCAACTCTTATAGTATACGTACTAAGATACATGGCAAAGGTATCTTCTTCTTTTATTTTCTTATAATTTGGCCTTTACATTGACTAATTCGTTGTGTCATAATTGTTTCATGTTATTTTACTTTACATTTTTTTCAAGATTATCCCTTTTTATACATAGCTAATTTTTTAGAGAATTTCTCTCTGTACTTGAGATCCTTCTTTTTTTTTCTCTCCCGGCCAGTAGTACTTTTGGACGTATATGCTGCATTTGGTGAGTGTAAATGATGGGTGAGGACTGAGGACTGAGGACTGAGGAGGAGAGGTAAGAAAGGAAATACAATTATAAGGAAAATAAAAGGATAGAAAATCGAATGATAAATTTATGCATGTATCCATATGTGTAAACACTTTCACTTTCAATCCAAAGGTTGAGAGTTGAGTCACAACAAAGCAAAAAGGATGGGTACTATACTAGGGAAGAGTAAAAAAATATTAGGTCATAATTGACAATATTTCTTATTTATATTTGTGTGCATATTTATCATAAACATCATCTCATATAGTAAATCTAGCACTTCTATTTTCTTGCTATCACATATTTATATGTTTAAATAGTTTCTGCATTATAGAGTATCTATAATTAAGTAGTGTCTTCTATTTGATTTATAAAGGAAGTCGAGTCCTTTATGATCCACAAGTATGTACCTAAATAGTGTAGAGAAGTTGACCTCTATTCTTGATCCTTGAGCAATTACATAACCATTTTTGTCAGAAAAATTGTTATCATTTTAATATATTTTTCTTATTCAAGTTCAAATATATGTTAATCAAGTGAGTTACGTTATTGTGTAACTGTAATATTTGTCACATTGCCAAGCAGATTTATATGAGAAATAATTAAAGAATCATGAACATATGTATGTACTTTCGTTTTTCATTGTAATCGGTATTAAAATCCGTGCTGCAATCTAATACATATATATGTGTTGATAGTTTATTGTTTCTATATTCACTACGAATTAAATTTATTGAAAATTTGTATGTGATATATTTACTCGGACAAAGTGTGGTAATAGAAATGGTAGAGTTGCCATATTTTTATGGACAATGATCTTAATTATTTATCTATTTTTTTCTTTCTCTTTGTTTTTGTTGACTCTTCTTTTATTTTAAAAAAGTTATCTCCGTGAGCTAGCTCACACAGGTTCATCTTCATAAATTCTGCTCTTAATAGTATTTATAATAATATTCAAATCTTCCATTGTCATAACTCTCAATTATTTAATATACAAATTTATGGCATTTTAAAACAACACATAAAGTACCACAAAAGTGTCATTTCATTGGGCACAAATTCGAAATAAGAACTCTTTCTCGGTCATTAAATAAAATCTTAATGGGGCAACTATATGTAACATGGAACGTTTTGCTTCGTCGATAAATTCTTTTTTATTTACTTACTCGAATTTTATAACCCTTTTCGCAATAAGATGACCATTGAGGTTACCTTTATAGACTCCTTCATAACCTCGCCTTGTTTGAGTTTCGATTCTAAAGTGAGTTAGTCATTTTTTTAATAACAACAATAAAAATTCTTATATGCTTATTAAGAATAATTTTTTAAAATAACAGAGTAAATTCGTAGGTGCAATTATTGATACAATATTTTGATTATTTTAGGAAAGAAGTAATAGTTATTGATTTTAGAGGAATTGAATAATTAAACAAGGGTAAAGAAATGCAAATAAGAGTAGAAATAAAGGATAATCGAAAAATAATATTAAGATAAATACAAAGAAGAATGAGATTACACGAGAAAAGATTATTTAAGTAAAAAAACAATATGGGAAAAAAGATACACACAAAGAAGGGTAGGTAATCAAGAAACATAACAAAAAGAAAATAGAAGATTTCAAAATATCATTGATGCAACAAAAAATATTATTTTCATGGTAATGAGAATATGATCAAGCAAAATTTTTTTTTTAAAAAAATCAAATTTCTAAATTTGTAAAATTACATTTATAACTTGAAATCTTAAGAAAATAATCACAATGAAAGGGTTAAAATTGTACGCCTTTGTTACATTAATGGAACCGCGCGAAGCACGGATAAGTTCACTAGTATTTAATAATGAAAGAATAAAATAGAAAGAAGAATAAAAAAGGTAAACGTAAAAATAATAATGTGGGTTCATGATAATTGCCAAGATATAAATAAGTCAATAAAATAAATAATCACGTAAAAAAGAATGATATAATTAACTAAACACTATTCCATTTCTTAATTATTACAATGATCTCCACATTAAATAAAGTAAACAATTAACTAAACGGTATTTCATAAAGTAGCGTTGTTGACTTGTCTATTCATGGGACTGAGGTACAAATTAACAAAGAAAAGAAACACATTCAGACAAATAAAATGAGGTAATTATTTGTGGTTGCAAAAAAAGTTGTCCTAAGTGTTAAAGTCAATTTCCAGGAAGACTCAAAGTCACCTGTACTTCATGAATGAGTACTAGATGTGAAAAATTAAAGTTGATTTTTTGGAGGTACAAAAAATATCTTAGATATTTAGTAGAACTTTTTAGAATTTGGTAGAGTAAATATCTTTGAGAATAATCTAGATGTTCTAGATAATTAGATACTTAGAGTAAAGTATAGAATATTAATCTAGATTCTTGTTAGATATTTAAAAGATAGGGTCATCTAGATTTTTCTTGTAGATATACCTAGAATAATTTCTAGAAGCATCACCACACTAGTATAAATAGGAGATGGCCTTGTACATTTGTATTCAAGGGAAAATCAAAAGCACTTAAAGAGTCTTCTTCCATTACAAAGTTCTTCTTTCCAAATTCTTTCTTTAAACTTTCTAGCTTCCTCTTCTTCTTTAGTTGAATCTTCCGATCTTAGTTAACGATCTTGGGCTAGCAGAAGGTTCCCTGATTATACTTTTCTTCTGCTATTCTCTACTCTAGATATGTGTAACAACGTGTTACACATATTTTGTAGTGTTTCACGAGATTTTTTAAAGCACGAAGAAGACTTAATAAAATAATACTCACTATGTCCTCATTTTCTCTAGATGTTGTTGTTCATTTCGAGGTCATAGATCGACTATCTCTGCAGTATGTGTTACGCAAGATGATGTGAAATTGGTCCTTTTAATCAAGCGAAACCAAGTTGTATGAATGCAATAAATTTTAGTACAATTTTTCCACGAAATCTATATAATCATAAAAGGTCAAAACGCGTCATTGAACCAATTGTGAGAACAATTACTGTACATTCGGAATAGAGGAAACCAAGTTGTACAAATGCATTAAATTTTTATGCAATTTTTCTGTGGAATCTATACAATCATAAAAGGTACGCAACTGGTGGTCCATGGATGAGTACTACTCACTTCTAACAACTTATTACTCATATTTTGTAGTGTTTGTTAGAGGACAGAGAAGACTTAACAAAATAATATATACTCCATATATATTTTTGTTCTTTTATTTGGTTTTTATTTTCATTCATGTTCAATTTTCATTACAAGGATGAATAGGCCTTTAAGTCCACTGCTACGGCAAACACAAAAAAATCGAACTTCAAATGCAGGAATTTCTCCTCCAAAGATCTAAAAGTGTGAGTTGCTTCAATTTAGAGATTGTTGAAGGAATATATATTAGGTTATCTATGGATGAAGGTAGGGGACCCCGAAGGGAGTTAAATTTAAGATCAAGATACTCTACATTATGTTAATGGAATTTTGGTAAGTGGCTTGTTAATGAATTAAGCGAAAGGTTTAGGAACCCCACCTCATGCCATTAAACCAGTTAGGAATTTGACCACGAATCTTATTGATATGAGGCCAAAAATATATATTAATCATTATTTACCTTATATTTATTATATATTTCTGTCCTTTTTGAGCATGAATTTTATGAATTGTGCTAAATAGTGTATTTTATTTATAGGATTAAATTGGTGTGAAGATGAAGAAGTTTGGATCTAAAACGAACTAAAGATGAAAAATTATAGAAGAAAATCAAGCAGACAGTTTAATGGAATAAATTGAATTGCATTAGTAGCCACGTGGCTGATTCTGAAGGCAGCAAAGAGAATTGAGGCAGTTGGACGACCATTGTTGACGTGGAAGTCAAATTCCGTTTGGTTTTGGTTTCTCGATTTGTTTTGGACTCAGTTATTTTATTTAGCATTTTCTACATCTATAAATAGTCCATAGAAATAATTATTGAGGGAGATGAATGATAGGTATAAGTATAAAGTTGTCAATACTTTTTAGGGTTCTATTCTTTTTCTTTTCTTAGACATTAGTAGCTAAAGACCCTTGTTCTAGGGCTGTAGCTATGTGTAAGTGTTGAACATCGATTATTTTGAATTAATGATTGGCTATCGCTTAAATTACTTTTGTATTCTTGTTTTAGTATTTCTTGACTGGCCATCATAGAGATAAATCTATTGTATACTCTTAAAATTAGGAGACGCTAAGGTAGATAGACCAATGGATACAAAAAGGTTGATCTTCCATTAAATTGAGTTGATTTGTGTTTAGGAGTGACGCTCGGACGAACACCTAGCTTGGTCACGAAACATGAGGAAATATAAATGCTCGTCAATTAGGACTGTCTATCCTCACTCAACGATGTAGTTAGACAGCTAAATTGAGTAGGCGATTAGAGGTCGGAAGACCATGATCAATCATAAAATCAACCCTGTAAATCAGTAATTTGATAACTGTAGTTAATTCATGCATGAGATGTGATACATGAACCCTATGCATGTTGCAGCCCTGAAATTTTCCAACCATTGTAAGTTATTTTATTATTTAATTCTTGCATTCTTAGTATTTAAATAAAAGTCAATTCTTTTGGCACTCTTAAATAAATAATTAGACTTGTATAATTTAGTAAAATAGTTAATTGACAAGTCTTTTGGGTTCGATATATAATCCGATTCTTTTAAGAGTCACTATATTACTTGCGCGACCACATACACTTGTGTGTGCAATTGGGAGCAACATTGTTAGAAATATCCAAGTACACAAATGTCTTTACATTTCTCAACTAGTGTGAAAAATCCTTTAGATTACAAGATGATAACTGCAAAACTTCTGGGCTAGGAAAAGTGATTTGTATTCCAGCATCGATGGTGATGTTATTTGAGATAAATATCTCCTACATAGAATTTTTCCTATCCACATATACAGAACCATGTGTAACACATAACAAATGTGAACTTGAGACAAATATCTCCTACAGAAGACCAGCTTTGCTGTCTTAAGGACTGAATCACGTGTAACACAACAAAAAATGGTACTATCTTATAGTTGTTCACAACAACTAAATGATACAAACAACAACATAGTCGATGTAATCCCACAAGTGCGGTCTAAGGAGGAGGGTAGTATGTACACAGACCTTACCATAACTTGTGGAGGTAGAGAAGAGAGGTTGTTTCCGATAGATCCTCCATTACAAAATTTACAAATTCTGCGTAACCATTACACTTAGGTACAACATGGTAACAATACAAGTACCATTTATTTTGGAAGGTTGAAAAATATGTAATTCATTTTTTAACATATATAAAGAGTCATACGCAAAGCTTCTTGGTTCGGATGAACTTGTAGCTGCTTCACTAGATCCACCTCTACATTGTTCCTCGGATAATTGTATGCTAGACAATTTGAAACAAAGTTTCAAAGAAAAAAAAATTCACAATCAAGTCATCTAAAAGTAACTATAAGTGAAACTTCATGAAATTAATAATTTAAAATCAAGGCAAATAACGTGTCAACTATTATCAAGTGATAAAATTTATACTGTCAATATATATAAAGGAAGCTAAGGAAAGCGAGTAAAATATATTAGAGCACCTGACTTGAATGTCATTTGGAAAGATAATTTTTTTCAAATCCTTAACCCGGTGTTCTATACTTGCTTCGGAGCTCCAACTTATCTATGAAACTTACGTTTACAAGTTATTACATTGAATTTAAGAAGAATAAAAAAAGTTTCTAGTTGTTGGCAGTTGTACCCACCATGCTAGAAAGTGTTGCTTAATTGCCTAGCTGATTATCCTTATTCTATTACTAGATGAAAATGACTCAAATCCGAAATATGTGATCAAGGGTGAAGTTGTGGAGGGATCTCATTATCTTTTTTCTTACCCTGAGAAAGAGGTATAGCTCGAGTTCAAATAGTGTTTAGTAACTTCAGCTCAAATAATATATTAATATTTAAAATTTTCAAATAATCTATCAAAAGCTTATTAAGGTGCGGTTTTTTCTGGATGTCATAAACTCCAAGTCCTCTCTTTACCTCACCTTACATAAGTGGAGCCAAATTTGATTTCTATAAATTCTGAATTTATCACTAAACTCTCATACCTCATTCTAATTACCAAATTCATAATTATATATTTAATTAATTTCTTAATATATAAATAAATACGGAGTCTAAGTGAAAGAAAAAATAAAACAAGATAAAATTACAAACACGAGAAAGAAATTAATCCGCTAGCCAACCGATAAGCTACCGGTTGGCTCAGTATCGGGTTAGGAATTAATGGATGGTTATCGGTTGGTGCATTGGCTCCAACATTTCATGCTCCCTTCTTTCACTTTCACTCACAATTAGATTGATCTTCCATCAAACAAAACAATTTTTCTAGCCCTACTTAAGCTGGTAATTCAGTAATTGTAAATCACAGTGAGACACATGTGAACTAAATTTTGAGGGTGCAAGCGCATTAGTATTTACTTAATTAATATCCTAACTACGATAATTTTTAAAAGGTTAACGGTTTACCCTAGAAGGAAATTGAGTAATCTGCCCCACACCGTTAACTATAAAATTTTAATCCGTTGACCAACCGTTAATCCGATAATCCAATACCAATAAGCCAATTTTGCAATTGGCTTATCGGTTATGGTTCGGTTTTGAACAGCCCTAAGTATACCCCTAAAGTTGATTTAGATTTTCAGTTACACACCCGACTTTTGAGATGGTGTTATTATCCCTTGAACTTTTCCACTTTGTATAATAACTATAATGCAATAGGACATATAGTTATGCTAAATGCATGGTTCCAGGTAAAATTGAACCAAGGGTTTCGGATTCGAACCTTGAAAATAAAGAAAATCCTGATAGAGAGTGTTTTGCATTTGAAGAAACAAAACAACATGAGCCCCAGAGGTGGATGTAGCCTTTTCCTGTTTTGTTGTACTAATAAGTGGATCACTTCAGTCAACAGCTCAATAGTTGCTATCCTCTGTGTGTATGAGTTCGGCCATTTCAAGTGTTCCTAATATGGGTTGAAAGCCATTAAGATCAAAGCAATGATCTTTAAAAGAAATAAATGCAGAAACAGAAAATGTTAAGAAATATGAGTTATGTTGCTTCGACTCTCCTAAAATATAATGACATCCGTGTTGGTTCCTTAAAAATTGCATTACTTTTGAAGAATCCAACACGTACCCATTGACATTTTTGAAGAGTCTGAGTAACATAGCTAATGAGCGGCAGTGTAGATCACTTCAGTCAACTTGAAACAGAAATAGACTTAACTTGAATAACCATTGATACTAAAATACCACACATATAATAATTATGTTGCTATCAAACATATACAAACAACAAACAGAAAATTAAAAAGATAAAAACAGAACCAGAAAAGTTCACTTATTAGTCCACAAAATCAAACAAAGACAAGTTGGCCCTCCCAATCTTCCATTAAGTCCGTCGTCTCTGAGCTCTCTTCTTTGGCCTTCTTCTTTTGTGAGGTATGAGTCCATCGAAAAATTCCACTAACCATTTTGGCTTACGATATTTAAATATGAGACTCCACATGACAGCTCCAACAACTAGTCCAAAACTGTAGCCTATGACTACTGATTCCCACGTAAATCCACTAAAAAAATATGACTCGCCTTCTTCTTCGGACTCCAATTGTTGAGGAACATGCGATGAATCACTCGTTCCACATTTCTTTGTTAAAGGAAGACCACATAAAGCAAGGTTGCCACCATACGAGTCATTTTCAAATGTGTTGAATTGTCGACCTTGAGGAATTGGTCCGACGAGATGATTTTGAGAGAGGTTTAAGAAGGCCGGAAAGTTCATTCTTGTCAATTCCTGCGGAATCTTTCCAGTGAGCCGATTCCAGGAGAGATCTAAAGCTTCAAGCGTATTCAATTTCCCTAATTCCATTGGAATATGATCTATGAGATTGTTATGAGATAAATTGAGTAGCCAAAGTGAGCTGAGATCCTTTAGTGTTTCCGGAATGACACCTTCAAAATGGTTGCGTGAGAGATCTATGGTTGTCATAATTGTGCTGATTCTTTGTAGCTCAATATCCTGCCCTTTGATTACCAAACTCACTGAATCCTCATACGATATGTATAATGATTTCATGTACTTGATCTCTCCTGTGTCTTCGCCATCTAATTTGATCATTGCCTTGAAGTTTCCAAAAACTTTTGCAGGAAGTGAGCCACTGAAATCATTATGAGAAAGATCAAAAATTCGCAACTTGGGAAAGCAAAACTTAGTCTGGCACGTACTTATAGGTCCATGGAACTTGTTCGACGTTAATATAAGGACCTGCAGCTGTTGAAGAGTTCCAAGCCAAGCTAGAAATGTGTCATTTACAGCATTGTTCCCCACATCAAGGACTTGTAGACCATTACACTTGCGCAACGACACAGGTATAGGTCCTTCAAATCGATTACCATTTACGACAATGGTACTCAATGAAGTGCTGTGTGCACATAATGGGGGAAGACTCCCTGTGAAATTATTTCTTCTTAAGTCCAACACTGTGAGATTTGGCATGCTTCCCAAGCAACTTGGAATCGAGTTACTGAAGTTGTTGCGTGATAAATCTAGTAAGGTAAGCGAGCTCATGTTACAAATGGATGAAGGTAGTGGACCCTGAAGGGAGTTAAATTTCAGATCAAGATACTTTAGACTATAATAATGCAATTGTGGTAGGCTGCCTGTGAGTCGATTCCAAGAGAGATCTAAAGCTTCAAGCATATTCAATTTTCCCAGCTCCATTGGAATATCTCCTTTGAGATTGTTATGGGATAAATTGAGTAGCCAAAGTGAGCTGAGATCCTTTAGTGTTTTCGGAATCACACCTTCAAAATTGTTGCTTGAGAGATCTATGGTTGTCTTAATTGTGCGGATTCTTAGTATCTCAATATCCTGCCCTTTGATTACCAAACTCACTGAATCCTCATACGATCTGACAAATAACGCATACAACGTAGATTCCATGTACTTGATATTTCCTGTGTCTTCACCATCTAATTTGATCATTGCCTTGAAGTTTCCAAAAACTTTTGCAGGAAGTGAGCCACTGAAATCATTACGAGAAAGATCAAAAATTCGCAACTTGGGAAAGCAAAACTTAGTCTGGCACGTACTTATAGGTCCATGGAACTTGTTCGATGTTAATATAAGGACCTCCAGCAGTTGAAGAGTTCCGAGCCAAGCTGGAAATGTGTCATTTATAGCATTGTTCCCCACATCAAGGACTTGTAGATCATTACACTTGCACAACGACACAGGTACAGGTCCTTCCAATTGATTACCACTTACGACAATGGTATTCAATGAAGTGCTGTGTTCACATAATGGGGGAAGACTCCCTGTGAAGTTGTTCCTTCTTAAGTCCAGCACCGTTAGACTAGCCATGCTTCCCAAGCAATGTGGAACCGAGTCACTGAAGTAGTTGTGTGATAAATCTAGAATGATAAGGCTGCTCATGTTACAAATGGATGAAGGTAGTGGACCCTGAAGGGAGTTAAATCTCAGATCAAGAATGATAAGGCTGCTCATGTAACGAAATTGTGGTAGGTTGCCTGTTAATGAATTATGAGAAAGGTTTAGGAACTGCAATGAGTTCCACCTCATGCCGCTAAACCAGTTAGGGATTTGACCACAAATCTTATTGTTAGAAATATCCAAGAGCACAAGTGTCTTTACATTTCTCAAGAAGTGTGGAAAATCCTTCAGTTCACAAGATGATAAGAATAAAGATGATAGGCTAAGAAAGGTGATATTCATTCCCTCATCAATGGTGATGTTATTTGATGAAATTCCAAGGGTTTCAAGGTTTGTGAGATTCACAAGTGATTGAGGAAAAGAACCACTGAGTTGATTATTGCTTAAATGCAGTTGTTTTAATGTTGGGTTTGTTTTGATCACTTCATCGGCTAGTCCTCTGAATCGGTTATGTTGGAGCGACACTGAAGATAGCAAAGGTAGGCTAAACACCCAAGATGGT
>JAJOOJ010024611.1:0-16226 GCA_029582625.1 Solanum boliviense | reverse complement strand
TTAAAAAAAAAAAAAAAAAAAAACTGATAGGGGATCCCGCGAACCGGCCGGTTCATCCGGGCCGGGTCGACCGGGACCAACGGGTGAACCGGACCGGTACCGGTCCCCTATCCCGAAAGCCCCTATCCCGCCTTCTTCAAACGGGACCGGGTCCGGCGGGCCGGTTCTCGGACCGGTCGCGGGCCGGGGCGGGCCGACCCGGTCCCCCTGCCACCCCTAGTCTCAACTCTCTCTTTCACTACACAAATCTCAATATAAACACAATACAATACTACTCGTATTTGGCTAACACTAGCTCTATCTCATATCCCAAACATAATGTAAGACCACACTATTTATAGTGAGGAATTCTTCCTTGCAATGAATAGGAAGATAATGGGGTAATTGGGTAAATGAATAGCCCAAAAGTTACGTTACAACTATAATGAGGTAGAACAATGGGTGAATAATGAGTTAGAGGTTACCAGAGTTAGAGGAAATTATAGCCACATTCTACCATTAACTCATATGAGTAATAGGGGAATATAATGCCATCAAGGACAACTCAAATGTTGCACATCATATGCTACAAACGTATATCAGACATTTCGCATTTCTCATTGTAGAATTATGCACTTTAAAATAAGATTAAAATGCTTAAAATCCAACACTATTCCTAATAATGTTTACTCAATTATGTTATTGACATAAAAACAAGTTATTTGCAAACGTATATTAGTGCACAAGAATTGTATTTCTATTATTAGTCCACACTTGATTCCAGTACCCAATTTAGAAATACGTGCATTTTGTGCTTAGAAATAGTATTTTTCATGTAACTATTTATGTCCCAAAATACTTTGCGCGTTTCCTTTATTGAGAGTCAAATAGATCAATTTTTGGAGTAAAAATAATAAATTAACTCAATTTTTAGAAATTAAAATTTAGATATTTGAAAATTATATGAAAAGTATTATAATGCAATTCTTTTCATCTCAGTATGATAAAAACATATATCTTAAAATTTTAGTCAAAATATTATGTAGATAGAGGGAGTAAGACGTCATTTCTTTTTTCAACACCTGAATATGTGTACTTTATTAATTTTGTAAACATAATAAATAAAAAATAAATAAAAAAGTAATTACATATTAAAAATATATATAAATAAAATAAAAAATTTGTTATTTAATTAAAAAATAAAATATTTATGTTGGCTAGATTACATAAATATAATAAGATGTGTATCCATTGCATAAATAAAAGAACAATCAACTACAAAGGCTGACAAAGTGGAACTGTTCAAGCTACAAATAAATGATCGTGGTTAAAATTGGACAATCTTGGAAATAGAACATCGTTTGCTGGGACTAATTGTTGTAACATAGCCTAAACCGGAAGGATCATCATTGGAATGTATGGCTAATTAAGCTTTCTTTACTATCAGGAGTGGGTAAACATACTCCGTAGTCGAGAAGGAAATGATCTTTACATGGAAATGAAAGTGTAACATCTTGCTAATTGAAAGAACTAGAAAGAGTTAGAATTGGAAATAGTCATTTTAGGAAAGAATGAAAAATCTGGAAATTTGTTAAGTTATGTTAAGTTTGGGTTTTTGTTCAACTTCAAACGACCATAACTCTTAGATCAGGAGGAGTTAGGTGTGCTTCCAGATACCGTAGAAAATATCTTGGAATTATCTTTCCAACGCCGCCGAGTTTGCACGATTCCGAGTTAGTATGAGTGAGATATGTCCATTGGAAGTTGGGTTGTACAAATAAGGAAAGTGTAATCCAAATTTTTGAAGGGTAGTTTGGTCTTTTCCTTACCAAATTACTTTATTTCGTTTTTAGGAGTTTAATTGGGGTCTAAACTGAACTTGGTCAGTTTACGTTTTTGAAACCAAGTTAGGGTTTTGAGAGAAGAAAAAAAAAGAGGACCAGGAGCAAGAATCGTCAAGTTCTTCAAGAATCGCTTGTGGATTTCATCAAGGGGTAATCCCTACGAGGTATGTGAGACTTTCATAACATTGGGTTCGTTCACCCACGTGCCAAGCATGTTTATTTCAGCGTGAATTCGTCCAAAAAGGGTTGAAAGTTTGATGTTCTTGATATGTGTTCATGAATTTGTCTTCGTTCTTGAATTGGGCTGAGATTGAGAAGTTTTGAGATTATTGCGTCAAATTATGGAGTTGTTTTGAGTTAGGTTCTTAGGTACATTTACTGCGTATCTGAATCTAAAGAGAATTTGGAAAAAAGAACTGAGTTTAGGCGAATTGGGGCTGAAAAATGAAAAGGAAAAAAGTCGGGCGAATCTGGGTACCAGGTCCGCCGTTGCGGACCTGTTCCTCAGGATAGGAAAAATTCTCCTCGCGTCACGGAGAGGTCACGGACTGTTCTGCCTCAAAAATTATTTTCGCGACCAAATATTTAAATACACCTCCACGTCGCGGACTAGTTTCCAGATAGTGATTTCTTGATCGTTTCTCATGTTTAACTATCTAAAAACACTCTTAAACATCATGAGATCCTTCCTATCACAAATCACAATCCTTGAATCCATAAATTCAAATTCAAGGAAAGTTAAGAGTCAAGTCTAGAAGTACGTTAAGAATCAAGTCAAGAGAAGTTCATAAAGTATTTCAAAAGTCTTTCACAAACGGTTTAACTTTGTTTTAAGACTTAAGCTTTGAGTTGAGGAAAGAGTAAGAGTAAAGTTCATTTCTTCAAAGATTATACGGGAACTAAGTATTCTCAAGAGTTAAAAATGTTTTCACATTTGAGCAAGAAGGGAAACACCGATTTTCAAGAGAGCTTTTAAGCTAAGTTTTGAGTAATTATCTCAAACCAAATAAAGAAGTTTTGTTTTAAAAACATATGAGTTAAATATATTTTGGGAGTAGTATTGAGCACCGATATGGGGATGCGAGTTTATAATAACTCAAGTCTCAATAAATCAAGTAGCCATCATGGATAGTAAATGATCATACTTTTTAGATGATTCCTGAAGTGCTTTATAGAATAGACTAGTGGATCCACTTAGTTAAGGCGTTCTATATGACAGCAAAGTATAAGACAATTCTGGTAGCGTGGGCAAGATAATGTATCACCACTTAGGCTTATAATGGTGGTTGTCGGTTAGAGAAACTCCCACAGTATTACATTACTTTATTATATGATTAAGTTGAGTTGTTATTGCATTTTCTTTAACAAACTGAGTTGTTTCCTACTATTTTAAAAAGCTTTCTATATATTGCATGTGTATTATTGCTTTATACTGAGTTAAGTTATTCATGAGTTGAGTAAAGTCAAGGTAAGTGTTCCTTTCAGATTTTTTTCAAGCTTACGTTATGTTTTAGTATTCCCCTCGCATACTCATACATTTAATATACTGATGTCAGTTGGTCTGCATCTTCTTATGATGCAGACACAGGTAACCAGGATCAGCATCCAGCGCTTTTGATCTAGTTGAGCACTTAGAGTCAGTTGGTGAGCCTCTTTGCTATCCGGAGGACTCCTTTTATCATTTGCTTTAGTACTTTAGTTATTAGGATGATTGGGGGTCTTGTCCCGACATCCCTCCTTGTTTTAGAGGCTTCATAAACAGTTAGTAGTTCAATTGTCTTTACATTACTATTTCATATGTTAAGACTTGAGTTGCCATTTTGGCCAAGTTGAATGCTTGATCTTTTAACATTCTAAGTTATTTTATTAAACAATTGAGTAGAAATGCATTTGTTCATTGTAATAATGTTTATAGTCTTCTGCTGACTAAGTAAGCCAGACCAAGGGTTCGCTTGGGGCCATACAATGGTTCTCGAGTGCCAGTCACATCCAGAGTGTAGGCTCGGGGCGTGACATAAAGAATCACTTTGACAGGGATCGACAGAATGAACATCAGAAACTGAGTGCCCAAAGAAATTCCAGGAAGGGCTTTACAAAATTTTGGAAATAGAAAGTTTTGACAAATTAAAAGATCCTGAATGGATCTATCTAAATAGAAAGTATATTTACCTATCGATCCCTGCATCTTTACATTTTATTAGGACTTAGGATACGTGTAATCTCTTCCACACCTTATTTTGGATTAATAGGTTATACTTTTTTCGTCAGTCTTAAATATTCGGACAATAAAAAGAAGAAAAAAAAACAGAAAAAGTAAAATGGAGAAAGTAATGAATTCCACTTTTCACTTATTGGCTTCCTTACTTTGCTCACTTTAAAAAGTAATATTAGAGAATTCTGCCACTACTCATACCTAGTGCTTATTAGTTGTTTTGTTATTTTTACAAAATATGTAATTATGTATACATAAACTCAGTTTCACCACAAAAAAATGATTTTAGACACATGGTGCTTATCACCTAGCCCATACAAAATCTTATTTTCTAAGAACCCAACATTTTTGGAAAATAATCATCGGTCTAGCCACATTAACCAAAAAAATACTATTTTATTTGTTTCGATTTATGTGTTTTAGTTTCTTATTTACTCTATTGGCAAAATAATACTCTTATCATTTTTAATTTTAATATCTCCATTCATTAAAGGAGTAGTGACGTGGAAATAAAGGTTAAATAAATTGTCATCTTATTAACTATGAAAGTAAAAAATTGTGATACTATGTTTGTAGTCACTGCTCACACATTAGTACTGTAAAACATTGTCTCAGAACTTGAAATTGTCAACGCCATTGTAAAGTCGTTGAAACTTATGATACTCTATAGTATTTGACTAATACTCTAAAAATATCAAACTTATGAACTAAATGTTACTTGTCATCAAAGAGAAGATATAGAAACAAAAAGTGTCAACTGCAATGATCTCAAGATTGATGTGCTTATTATTTTGACACTTGAGCTCAATTATGTATTTGTAATATGCATTGATGAATTTCTATTTTTCATAAGAATGTGCATATTGTTGTTTAGAAATATTATAAGATAAGCCTCAATGAGACATGATTATGGACCATATTTTTAAATATTTTATAGATTATGAACCTGGTATAATAAGTTGTTACGTAATGTATGAAAGGAAATATGTAGTCCAAAATTATGTATAACCGTCATAATTCACATTAGTATTTTGTCATATCATGGTATTTATGATGGACATTATAGAAGAGTTGTGTTTTATCCGCAATTAATGAATATGTCAGTAAATATTAGTGTTATGTGGTCTTTGAGCCAAGTGGAAGAATGTTAGACTTTTTATTATTTTATTTTTGACTGAATTAATGTAAAGCCCATAACAATATTAAATTTCAACCTTTATAAGTTGATCCTCCCTCCATCGTTAGGGTTGTCAAAATGGGCTTGGCTCGTTAAGTCGGTCCAACCCAACCCTTGAATTAAGTGGGGTTGGACCTAATTTTTTTGGCCCATTTAGGAATGAGGCTTTTTAGCCAAACCTCATTTGGCCCGCTAGCCTCGTAGGCCCAACCCACGAGCCTTAGAGGTCAGCCCCATGGGCTATGAATGTTAAAAATATTTATTATATATATTTTAGTAGTGTTTTATTTGTAAAGAATTTATCAATAAATATTTTAAAAATATAAAATGAAGTCTAACTCCTTTGCAATTCTTTTACATTTTAGGGCCATTAGCCCACTAAAATCAAGTCTACTTTTATTTTTATGCCTAACTTTCAATTTCCCCTTTGTTGTGTTTATGAAAAAAGTGATCATGTAATATTTTTTGTTCGGATGAATCTTACGATGTTGTATCTTGGTTGTTATGTATTTTTGTAAGTATTCACTTAAGTGTGTAATTCATAAATTAATTTTGTATGTATTGATGTCGTGTTCATTAGATATCAACATTCGATACTCTTTCTAAGACACCAATATTGTTCATTTTTTGGTTGAAGGGTCGACCCGTCCCAATCCGTGGCCCGGCCCTTTAATTAAAAGGGTCGGGCCGTCCTAACCCATTTAAACTCTCTGACCCGTTAGGATTGGGTCGGGTAGGGTTGGATTATGTCAACCCATTTTGACAGCTCTAATTAGGGTTATCATATATTATTTGCACAATTTCATCACTAGTGCCGCCGCTAGTAGCGTAAGGTTAGGGCACAGAGGTAGAAATCGATTTTCAATCAAAGCTTTCACTCATCTATGTATAATAATGCTTATGCTTCAAGTATATTCTCTGCAACGTATTCTAATAAGATTATCATTTAAGATCTTGATATACATTAAATTTATGTGATAGAGTGAACGTGTGTGCTTAAAATGGGCACGAACGATTTCAAATTAAGGCTTCTATTTATGTATGATAATTCTTACGCTTCAGGTAAGTTTTCTGCAACGTGTTCTAGTATAATTACCATGTTTAAATTCATGATATGCATTAAGTTTATGTGATAGTATGAACATGTATGCTTAAAACTTATGTTTACATCAACATCTTGGGTTCTTCGAGTGCCACATCCATAATAAGCTCCAACTCGTTCTACTAGTATAAGAAGCGTATTTTTCTACTTGAGCACTTTATTTGTTATGTTGAGGATTGATTGATCTAGACCAAAGACTTGATTATATATAGGAAAAAAATATGCTCATATCCTGATTTTGCTTTGTGGGGTGATACCAAATGTCACATACATAATTTGAACAAACAATTTCAAATAATATTCATATGCAGTATATACAAGTCTATGTAATTAAGTATTGAATTAATTTGCCAATCAAAGTTACTTCTTCATTTTTAGTCAAGAAGTCTCAGATTTGAGTCCTCTTGGGTAGGGGGTCACCTTTATTAGGAAGTGCTTTAATCCCAATGTAGGACTTTCCAGGGTAAATCCGGATTTAGTCGAACTCCAATAGAATTACCGGACCGAATGAGAACCAAATTTTTTTTTTAATCAATTTGTTAAAGTAAATATTAATATTCCATATTTGAATTTTATTTGATAAAATTGGATTATATATGAAGTATAATTTACTAACATTTGATGGGAGGGTAAAGTTGGATTAAATATGATGTATGTATAGTTGGATTCAATGTGAAGTATACTATTGTCTGTCTGCTTTTTTTCAAATTGTATAATGTATTACTAATATTACGTAATTAAAGACTTGCTATTGACATACTCCTTCGGTTCACTTTTATTTGTCACTTATTTTTAAAATAAATTTTTATTTTTACTTGTCACTTTAGTCATTTCAAGAAAAAATAATTAGTATTTTTTCCATGTTTCAGCATTAAATATTCATCTTCCAAATCATTTTCCAAGACCTAACTAAACATCATTTAATAGGGATAATTTGTTAAATACCTGTATCAATAATTGTTTTCTTAATGAGTGTGTCAAATTAAACAATGACAAGTAAAAATGAAGGAAAAATTACTGAAATACACGTCTTATGTTTCCTTTATTTCCAATATCCCCTTCTATTTCTAAAAACCTCTAAAATCCCTTATTTCTTTAATGTATCCGAGCCAGTATTTAATGTATTTGAGCTACATATTATGTATCCGGTTTATTTTATAATGTATTCGAGCTACATATTATGTATCCGGTTTATGTTATAATGTATCTGAGATACTCTTTAATGTATTTGAGCTACATATTATGTATTCAGTTTGTGTTAATTTTAAGGGATTAATGTAATTACAAACTAAAGAGGGATAAATTGTAATTTCATATTAAAACTATGTGATTCCTAATCAGAGCTGTCAAATTTTTTACTTTATAGGATTTTTTAACATAATCTTCAAATATTTAAAAGACTAATAAAAGTAAGATAAATAAACTAAAACGAAAAAGTATGAAAATTACATAAATGCCCTCGGCTAGAAGCAGACATGCTAACCAAGATGTGTTGACTTTTCTATATAGTAATAAAATAATAACTTCCGAAATAATAATAGTTGGGAAAAAAGACAAATATACCCCCGAACTTTCATAAATGATATATAAATACCCCTCGTTATACTTTTAGAACATTGATGCCCGTACCGTCTAATTTTTAGAGCGTGTATACCCTTTGGACTAACGGAGGGACACGTGTCACAATCTTAACAACTTATCAAACATTTATTTAATTTTTATTTCCAATTAAATAATCCGACTCGAATAATTAAAAACCCACCCAAATAAATCTCAAATAATTTAAGACCCAACTAATGGTGGAACAGGAAAACGGTAGATAGAAAGCGCACGGTCTAGTGTGTAGTAATTGATTTTGATGAAACAATGCAAGTGTTCATGTTCTCATGAGCAGGATATATCAAGAGCAGTTTCTGTGAACTGTTATATAGAGAGACAACAATTTGGAGATCCAAGCTAGAGGTGAGGGGTCTTCAATCAAATAGGAAAAGAATATTGGGAGTGGTTGCAGAGGGAGGATGCACAGAGTTGTGGGGAAGACACGGTTCCATGACCGAATAGCTTCTCCTCGAGTTCGATTTGCCGGAGTTCGTTGGTTTGATTCACCGAAATTGTTGGAGCAATAGTGAGGGAGAGATGGGTGAGTGGTGGTCAGGTTTCATGGTGGATGAAGGGTCATTGCCTCACTGATTTCGCTGGAGCATCGCTAGAGTAAGGGAGGTTGAGTTCGATAGCAATGAGAGGTGGTTTTGTACATGGAGCTTCGCCGGAGAAGATGGAGATGCGGTAGTGGTGTTGGGTAACTAGTTCTTGGGGGTGTGTGGTCGCTAGAACTAGAGAAGAATAGAAAAATGGGATTTATTTGGGTGGGTCTTAAATTATTTGGGTGTGTTTTTAATTATCCGGGTCAAATTATTTAATTGGAAATAAAAATTAAATAAATTTTTGATAGGTTGTTAAGATCGTGACACGTTTCCCTCCGTTAGTCCTAAGGGTATACACGCTCCAAAAATTAGACGGTAGGGGCATCAACGTTCTAAAAATATAACGAGGGTATTTATATATCATTTACGAATGTTCATGGGTATATTTGTCCTTTTTCCCAAAATAGTCTACAGGATAGTTAAAAGTTGGATGACTCCAAATTTTTATATAATTTAGAAATATTTTAAGTTGTTAATTATTGTAATTTACGGTAATATTTTAAGTCGAATGAATGATAAATTTGTTTAATTAATTGAAGGACATTTTTGGTCATTTTTCAGTGATACGTGCATCTGCCATAATGAGGAGTACCAGTACCTACAAATTTCTGCAAAAGCAACTGCTCGTTTCTGTGAAAGTCTCTGTCAGTCTGCTTCCTCACCGTTGATCAAACACACCCTTCTTGTGTTGTTCTCTCTATTTTGGTTCATCATATTTCTCTCTGTTTTCTCACAATTTCTCTTCACAAGTTGAACAAAAAAAGGTTACCCACTTCAGGTATTATGCTTTAATTTGCACCTTCTATGGAAGAAATGGAGTTGCATATCAACTCTCTCTTTCGTTTCTTTAAGTGATCAGTGTATTGTTTTCACTGCTTTTTATTATACATATTTCATTTTTTTTTTTTGTGAACTGGGTTTCTGTTGTATACTATGTTGCGTGGTTGATAATGGATTTTTGGAAAAATAAGAAGAAGATAAACAGTTAGGGCTTTGGTGCTTAATGACTTGAGTTTTTTTTTTTTTTTTTGTGAATGATCTCACGATAATATTGCTATATTTTAGCAACACAGTATAATAGTTTAGTACTTTATTATTGTAGTTATTTTGTTGAAATGTTGGTGGTACTTCCGAAATTAAATGATGTTTCTGGAACTAGCATTGTTTTGGGGATCATATGTGTTTGTTTTTATCTTTTGAATAATATCAATTTTATGGTAGCTAAATGATGAATATTTCGGTTTGATGGACCCCCATTTGTAATGTAATTTGTGAATGGTGTTATTTTTCTTTCCCATGTAAAATATCTACTCTAATGGATACAACTGACGCCTATTATAGCTGTTCTGAATGTATTTGTTTCTGATCTGTGTTTATATTAAGTTTTTCCTGGGAAGTTAGCAATGATACCTTGTTCCTGTGGTGGGGGGGAGAGGGTTTGTGAAGGGATTTTTTTTATATTAATATGGGTTTTTCACTGCTTTTTATTATACATATTTCATTTTGTTTGTTTGTTTGTGAACTGGGTTTGTGTTGTATACTATGTTACGTGGTTGATACATATGAAAAAAGGAAAAAAATGCTGATAGTTAGGGCTTTGGGGTTTAATGACTTGAGTTTTTTTTTTGAATGATACATAACATTATAGTTTAGTACTTTAATTATTGCAGTTATTTTGTTGAAATGTTGGTGGTACTTCTGAAATTAAATGTTGGATTGTGGGATATTCTGGAGAATGAAGCTGTAGAGATAACAAAGTAAAACTTGTCTTTTGCTATTTTCTGAACTACAAATGATCTGTTGTTGTGTCCACCTACTGTTATTAGGTCTGCGTGTCAGTTTTTAATTCTGGTATTATTTGATGTTGTACTAGCTTCTTCTTCTTCTTGTCGTTTTTTGTGTCTTTAATGTATCATGAAAAATTGTTATATGAGTAAGAGAAATCCTTTTGACACATGGGGATGACCTGTTATCCGCCACTATGTTATTTTTTGCTATGCCTTGTTCTACCTCTGCATTGTCTTTTCCGAACTGACTTGTTATGTGTTACTTGAGCCTCTCTATCTCCATGAGATAGGGGTAAGGTCTTGGGACACTCTACCCTCCCAAACTCCACCTGTGGGAATACACTGGGTATGTTGTTGTTGTTGATAAATAGCATATATGACTGTTTAATCATGTGTTATTGATGCAAGTTTTTGTTAACTATGACAAATAGGTAGACACTTCAAAATTATTGTTCATGGCATCATCGGACGAAGAGGGTGAAATTGTTCCCAACTGCATAACCAATTACCATTTTGTTGATAGCAATGGAGGAGTTGCTTCATTTTCCATTTTGCCTCTTCAGTGGGGTGAGGATGACATACTTGGGGCACTGAACTCAGAGATATTTTTGCGTGGAACTGCAGATGATGGTCTTCAGCCCATCTATAAGAAGGTTCTAGCATGGAGATTTGAACTTTCTTATGCCCTGCCAGAAATTCATGTGCTCTCCAAAGATAAAATCTGGATCAAACTTCTTAAACCCCGAACAGGTTATGTAGATACTATCAGAACAGTGCTCATCACTGTTCATTTCCTCCACTTTGTGAAGAAGAACCCAGACACAGTTGGAGGGATTGTGTGGAATTACATTGGGAAAAGTTTAAGGTGCTGAAAGTCACACCTAAATCCTTTAAATGTTTTGTTGCCAAATTTGGTTATAATGGAATCTACTAAATCAGTTCTTTTAGTGCACATGAGGTACTACCTTCTAAAGATGATCTACTAGAGCACATGCCAACAATCCAAGAAGCTGCAAGGAGGGATAAAGATTTATCTAATTCCAAGGTTGTGATGCTTTAGTTATTGGTATAACATGTTTGTTGTCGTGTTGACTTTCTGCATAGCTATCTAATTCCTTTGGTGTGTAGGTAGCTGAATGTAGTTTCAAAGTATGTCTCTTTTCTGTAAGACCAGTGAGAGTTTTGCACCTAAGGGTGTATCCTCGTGGGTCAATGAAGTGGCTTGTAAATCTTGAGGTCTCACGTTCAAATCTGTAATACTTGATGATTTCTTCTCATCTGTCGAAGCCTTGATGGCTTGAGAGTCATGAGGCTTAAGTTATGTTTCAGTGTAGCATGACTATCACTATCTGATCCTTATTTGAGTGTCAGTTACTGGTCTATCATTTACTTGCTTTTGAACTAGTTCTTCTTCTAGTTGCTAATATCCTACCTTGCTGTGCTATCACCTGCTTCTGATTTTTCACTGCGTATACATTATCATTTCCGGCATTATTCTGTACTGAAATTAACATTTGAAAACAGAGTTTTGATGCATTTATTTTGGAGACATCACGAAAGAGGATACACAGTTATGAGGTTAGATGCAATTTATATGTTGTCTCATTTTATGCTTAATCAAGAATTATCAGTTCTTACTTGTGGCTCGTCTAGCAGTGCAATCAAGCAAAAAAGAGACCCCGGTTTATTATTGAGACCGATAACGATGCTGATAGTGGTGGCGATGATGATGCTGTTGAAGATGAACAATTTGATCATGTTTGTGCTCTTTGTGATGATGGGGGAGAACTTCTATGGTAACTCAACATTTCCAATATAAGCTCTCTATATCTTGTGTAGGTGTAAACATTAAACATGGGCAAAGAAAAGAAAAAATTGGTGAAAGTAATTAGAACATAGAAGGGCTAAAATTATACATAACTCAGAAAGTGTTACCCATGACTCTAGGATGAACTTGAGTTCATCATATGATCATTTGCTTTTTTTTCCCCTTTCTCTTTATTAGTTAATGGTTTTATTGATATTAAAAGGGGAAATCCCTTGTACTAGCTACTAGGTATATATACAAAAGTAAAAAAATCCCAAACAGAGGTATGTTTCTCTGCTAGGAGCATCAACCATCTATACTGATTGTAATCTCATGGGTTCGCCCAAAATTTGCAAGAAGACGAAAACGCAACTTTTGAATGTAATTAAATCACTTCAATGCCCATTGATTTCTTTCTTTAGAGATAATTTATAAGGGTGGCAAAGGGGCATATCCCATGCTTTATTTCTTCCTTATCATTCTGATTTCCAGCTATGGAGCATGTACTGTACCCTAGTTACCCATTCAATTTTGAACTGGTTCGAAGCGACACCCCTTAATCAATATGCTAGCAAATAATAGCTGACATCTCTTGATCCCCCCACCCCCACCCCAACGCGTGTATTAACATTAACGTCAAACCTTCTTCTTTCTACTTCTCGTGTAATTTCTCTGTTGTGAAGATGGTTTCTCATGCTGCTAAGTGCAAACCATTCAAAGAAGTGGTGCTTTAGGATTCCAGACTAAGAAGTGAGGGTAAACCACACCCTCCTTAGCAGGCTATATAGTATAATGATTTCGTTGTGAATGACTTATTTCTCTATCCTTCCAATTCCATGTATCTTGACTCGTGATTGATATTTGTTGCTTATAGAATAGCTCAAGATTTGGAGCTTCACAAAATTTGATCTTACAAATCTCTACTAAATTTTAGGTCCTTCGGAATTTCCCCTTCCTCCTTGATACTAGTTTATCTGAATAATGTTAGTAAATTGTTGGTAGGATATGTTGGAAATTGTGACCTAGTGGTTAAAAGTCCACTCTACATCACATAGGACTGGGTTCATTCCACCAAACATCTAACCTTTCCCCAATATTCACAGACCCATCCTCCAAAAGAATTTAAAGGGAAAGTTATTAGTCCCAATTGAATGCTATGGAACATAACTCCAAATAATAATTCTTCAAGTCTATGATCCCTAGCCTCCACTATACTTCCCTTCCCCTCCACCCAAGAAATATGAAGAGAAATTGATATTTGTCCTGTCAGTTCATTCTCAGAGCTAAGTAGCATGGACTCTTCACTTTTGGTGCCGCATCCTGTTGACAAGACATGGGTGTGGGATCCGTAACGGATATGGTCAATTGATTTTGGGTACTTTGATCAAAATCGATTGAGAAATATGCAACTATTTCTGAAATCAAAACAAAAGCTAGGTGAATTCATAATTTAGACATATGTTTTTTATTGTTAAAACTTAAAAGATATTTCAACTTAAAGGTCCGCATCAGAAGGTGCTTTAAAAATATTTACATGTCAATATCATTGTTGCATGTGCAATGAACTTAAGAAGCCTTTCATGACCTCTACATCATTTGCAGTAGCCATGTTACACCAAAAAACATGCAAGGAGATGCATTTGTACTTAATAATAATTATATATTCAAACTTGCTGTCAGAAATTCGTGCATTCCTTCCAAATAGTCCACCATAATTTAGGCATATTTTTATAACTCTACAGTTAAAATATTTGAAATACTTTTATCCAAATCTCCACACCTGTATCCATACCTGGATCTGTACCCCCAAATTTTAAAATTTAGATCATGAAGGACTCAAACTCTAGATCTGCACCCATGCCGGACACCTGCACCCGAGTCCGAGCAACTTAGTCTCTCAGAAGTAAGCTAGTCTGATCTAATTAACTGAGATCATAACACAAGTAACTAAAATTTATATTGGACTAAATCATCTGGCTCCTGTCTAAAGCTTAAAGATGTTAGAGAAAAAAAAAGCTAATAGAGGAGATCAGCATTGAACTCTTTTTAAAGGAATCATCTTTTTTGTTGCTGCCTTTGGATTGTATAAATCGTTTTTTTGTATAGCATTTTTCCATGGATTTACCTTCATTCATTAGTGTGATTTTAATCCTAAGATGTTTGGGAAAAACTATGGTATGTCCTTCAATGTTTGCAGAGTGTTGTACTGCTTGAATGTTGTCTGTCTGAATGCTGTTTGTCAGTTGTGAAGGCCGCTGCATACGATCTTTCCATCCGACCGTGGAATCTGGAGCTGAATCTTCTTGTGAATCTCTTTCTTACAGAAATCACCAAGTAGGAATCTGAAATTTTTGTTCCTTGTCCTGGTTTCTCAAAATTGTGCTGCTTCTCTTTATATTTTGTCATCATTTAGGGGTTTATCCAACTGCACTAGGAAGTGCTTCAAGCTTGGTTGTTTGTAAAGTTTCAGCATGTGACTTCCCTTTAACAATAAGATAGAAGTTTTAACATATGGCTGTTTCGCAGGCAATCCAGACCTTCTTGTGCAAAAATTGCCAATATCAACAACATCAATGTTTTGCTTGTGGCTTGTTGGGGTCTTCTGACAAATTAACTGGTGCAGAGGTTTGAATTTCTTGTCCTTTATACACATGAAAATCTCAAGGGTAGAATCAACAAAATGCCAAATTTTCTAATTTTCTTCTTTGACTTGGAAGATAAAATTTCGCAAATCTATGTTGTAAGCTCTGTCCCTTTTCTTTTTTCTTATTTCGAAAAGGCAACACTTTGTACTATTGACCCTACTGAAACCCCCTTTACAAAAAGTAAGCAGTTAAAACAGAAAAAACTCCTCAATTCTAGCAAGATTCTAAAACTTCTAGGATAGCTTTTGCATCTGGGGGGGGGGGGGTACTCTTTGTACACTAAAAACATAATAACAAAATACAGTCGGTTTTAATCTTCTGTAATTTTGTACTTCTGTCTTCAAAACACCTGGCATTCCTCTCCTTCCAAATAGTCTGCCAAATACAAGCTGGAGTGGTTCTCCAGTATCTCATGTTCTTTGCACCAATCTCAGCTTCCTCCCAACTAGAGAGAGTGTCAACAACCTTGCTAGGCATTGTCCAATACAAGCTGGAGTGGTTCTCCAGTATCTCATGTTCTTTGCACCAATCTCAGCTTCCTCCCAACTACAGAGAGTGTCAACAACCTTGCTAGGCATTGTCCAATGTATGCCTCTGAGATTGATGAGAATCTTCCATAGTAGGTCAGCGATTCTGCAGTACAAAAACAAATGCCAACAGTCTCTCCACATAAACAGCAGTTGTGAGTTGTGACTAAGATGATATTTCTCTTTCTCAAGTTTTCATGGGTCAGTACAATCTCCTTTGCTTGCCGCCATGAGAAGCATGCCACCTTCAGAGGTGTTCTGGCTTTCCAGACTTGTTTCCATGGCCACTTTGTGGTCTGTGGAAAGGTCATGTCAAGAGTCTTGTACCCTGAACTCACTTTGTAAACCCCTTTTCTGTGTCCATTCCACCATAGTCCGTCCATCCCATCCATTAGCCCTTGGAAGGTTTCAAGTGTTTTAAGAGCTCAAGCAGCCTTTGGATTTCCCAGTCATTCAAGCTTTTTCTGAAAATTAAATCCCAACCTTGAGGAGACCACATGTCAGCCACAGTTCTGTCATGTTATTGAGCTAAATCAAACATGCCTGGAAATATCTCTAATAAACTTCTGTTGCGTAACCATGTCTTTTCAGAAGGCAGATTTGTTGCCATCATGCACTTTAATGACAGTATGGTTCTTTAAAGTAGTCCACCATTTTCTTATGGATCTACAGACAGTTACACCATAAGGATTGTTTGCCACCTTGGTAACCCAATCATCCATCTCCCCATACTTCATTCTGATCACATCACTCCACAAAGATTGTTATTCTTGAGCATATTTCCACAGTCACTTCAGTTTTAGGGCCTTTGATTCTTCAAGTTTTTAATGCCAATGCCTACTTGCTTGAGTTCTGTCCTTATTGTTGAGAAAACTGATTTTAACAAATAAACAGATTTCGTTAATGATTACATAGGATCTTTTATTTCTGTTTTTTTTTTTT
>JAJOOJ010024482.1:0-10108 GCA_029582625.1 Solanum boliviense | reverse complement strand
CTCAGAGCCAACACATTCAACTAATCGTAGCCTACAACTTCTAGCATACATCCCAAAATCTGACGGGTATCATTTTTCATAAGCCATCATGCTTCTTTCTGTATCATGCTTCTACACATACAATCCTAAGACATGCCGGTTCAACAAAAATTAAACAGTCCCTTGGGGAAAAGAACACAGGCAAGAAAACCCCAAGAGAGGATTCATGAGTTGGGTTATTCAGATTTCACCCTATCACTCACAATCCATTTACCCCACCTCCAACAAAAATAGATGCAGTTGTCCCCAATGCATACAAAAACATTAAAAGAAAATGGATTAGGTGAAGTAAACTTGTGGTGCAAAGCGCCGGCGAATCATCAACAAGCAGGGGGGTCCGGTTTCCCAGAACCCGCTGGAACAACAGTGGGGGCACCCTCAGTAGTACCCACATCAGCAATCATAGCACCCTCAGTAGTGCTCTCTATCAATCTCTCCGCACCATCAGTGGTGCTCACAATGTCCCCCAAAACAGGCTGGGCCGCTACAACTGGGGCAGAGCTCGATGCCCCTGCAACTCTCTCACGCACTCTCTGCTAGCGTACCTCTTTGTCAACAATCGAGGCCCTCTTTGCCTCCTTCTCCTGCCTACGCTATCTCTTGAGAGCTTTTTCCTCCTCAGCGCGATGAGATCGGTGCCGCTTGCCTTTTGCATGTGTAGGGGCAAGCTCCTCCTCGGCAGTCCCACTGAATAGAGCATTTAGCACTGTATCATCAGCCAGTGCAGTAGGTCCAACCTGAGGCTCAACTGAAGGTGCGGCAAGGATGGGATCAACATCATTCTGGAGGCTAGCTAAGTCAGCCTGCAAAGCAGAGAGATCTATGGCCGGGGCTGATCACTCGAGGACTCGCAGTTCAAAGGCATCAAGGCGCTTATTAACGGTCTAGACCTTCCGGTCCATCATCCCCTCTATCCTGCGCTCCATTCTAGCCTCGGACTCGGCTATCGACTTTTGCATCCATGGCTGGATGTGATGCAGCAGGGTGGCCATCTGAGATTTCAACTTCTGTACTCTAGCCAATGGAACAACAGTAGCTCCTAACTGTGGTGTGGAACGGGAAGAAATAAGAGTCATACTAGCTGCCTGAGATGAGGAGCCTGGGACAGGGTCAGCGTGATCTAGGATGCTGGGGTCACCACCCTGTGCCTGCCCGATTGTGTCTACAAGGTCGGTACCCAAGGGAGGTACCTCAACCTGAGACTCTCTGTGAGGTGCTACCACATTTGCCTCATCTCGAATAAGGCTGATGTCCACTGCCCCTGTAGGGTGGACTAACCTGTCACAATACCAAATCGACACTCCAGAGTCCCTGCACAAATGAAAAATTAGACAGGGGAAGGGGTAAGTAATGGAGGTCCTGAATTCCCTCTCGTGAATCTCTGCCAGCAGTATGCGGGCAAAGTTAATTTCCACTCATGTAACCAATGCCGCAACCATGACTGCTCTGTCCCACATGACTTGATTGTTAGCCTTTGTAGGCGACACTCTGTTACGCACCAGCAGCCAGAAGAACTTGGCCGCAAAATTTAATGTGGCCTTTCGGATGCCCAACCGTAGAGTGGTGACCCATTCTATACGCTCACCATCTGCAGCAATATACCTGGCCAACCATAATAGAGCAGCCTCTCGCTGCTCAGCGTTTCTCTGAAAAGTGCCACTCCACAGATGTCCCATCTGTAGTCAAATTCAACTGTGTTGAGAGACCAAGAGTGACTCGTGGTAGGACCATAGAGAAAGAGTCTAATTGTGGTAGGTGATATGTCCACCGGACAACCTCGAATCAAAGTGGAAGTTAGCGGATCCTGAGCTAGGGGCTTTGACCGCTTGGAAATGAAACCGCGGAGAGTGGCAGCATAGGAAACATAGAACTCCCGCACAATCTCCTCGATATACGTCCCTGGGTCTCGAGCCATCCATTCACACTTGTGAAGGTTGAACAGTCGGTGAATGTCTGGAATAGTATGCAAGCTCCCCGTGAGGACTCTGCGCTCCTCTGTACTTAGTTGGGCCATCTTTTGTTTGTCGTTCACCATCTTGGCATCCCGATAAATTTTCCATTGGCCTTCTACACACCACCTATTTAGCTCGCCGGCTACAGGAGTGGGGTCATCATTTCCTGGTGCAGGTATGGACTCCGAGCTAGTTGCCTCATCAGACGAGGCAGCTTGGTCATTCTCACCAGACCCTAAGGCTGATTTAGCATTGGACCCTGCAGTATGGGTGGACTCGAATCCTGAAGAATGAGCAGACTCGGAGCCTGAGGCATGGGCAGACTCAGACCCGAACATAGACCCCTATGAATTGGAAGCAGCCCCAATTGGTGACCCGATCAGTGTGTGCTCCTCATCAGACTAGGAGATAGTGACTACATCGGGAAACACCTTTCGGGGGGTGCCTCTGGTGCCTCGAGGTGCAGTGCGAGAAGTCCTAGTGTTGAGAGGAACATATGCTGGATCTGTGTCGGCGTCTGTGTCCTTATCGATTAATCGGAAACTAGGGGCAACAGATTTTGACTTGCCCCATTTGGAGTAGGTGACCAGCTTCTTAGGTGCCATCGTACCTGCAGAAGCGATATTAGTGCCCAAGACTAACCATAGGTAAACAATAAAAACTTTTAGAACTATAACCGAACAGTGACAAAGTCCCAGAAAAATTTCAGACAGATGCTACAGTGGTCATCGACGGAGGAGACCTACAGTCCGTAGACTAATCTATGGTCCGTGGATCTCTTCCATGGATCAGGGAACCAACAATATAAGTCGCAGATGAAAACCACGAATGTGCAGAATGGTCCATAGATTGATCTACGAACCGTAGTCCACGTTCGTGGTTTCACACTTGGCTAATTTTTTTATGTGCATTACGAACCTCATCTACGGTCCGTAGATGGATCTACGTTCCGTAGATGGATCTACGTTCCGTAGACAGGGTGTCGTGGATGCCATCTATGCCAGGTTTTAGCCATATTTTTCTGATCAATTTTATTTGGCCTTATGTTTCAACATTAACGAAGCCTCATCATGCATTTCAACATTCAATTATGCTAGTTCTTCATTCTTAAGATTCTAACTGATCATTTTACCAAACAATTTAGACAAGTTTTGGAACCCTAAGTCGAAACTTACATATAGACTTACAATCACATGCTATAAAGCTACACAATCACCATTTATCGTTCCAAGGGCATTGCAATTTCTAAGTTTATCATGTGATTTCATATAACAATTACCCAAGGTCAAGACCCAACTCCCGACTTTCTATATTCAATCTATGAATCGAAATCCAAGGTGAGGGGAAAGTTTATTACCTTGCACGCAACGAGGAGTGGGGTGATTTTGTGACGACACTAAGCTTTGCAAGACCAATGAATCACCTCTTCTCTACTAACCAAACACCGGACCCTTCTTGTGGAAATTGAAATGGGTTTTAAGTGAAATGGAAGGGGATTTGGGAATTTATGGAAGGGATGATATTATGGGGGAGTTATGGAGTGATTTAGGGAGTTTATGGGATGGGGGAAACGGTTTTGGGAGTAATAGAGGGAATTTGAAATGGTTTAAAAACATGGGGGTTTTTAAATTGGGGGTTCGGGTCGGGTCAGACAGCCTTAGGGTTTGGACTCACGAGACCCCGTCTATGGTCCGTGAGTCAATCTACGATCTGTAGATCAGGACCGTAGATCACTATTACACTTAGAAAAATTCAGAGACTTACCTGGGATCTACGGACACCATTTACGGTCCGTTGATGAATCGACGGACCGTCGATGGGGTCCGTAGACCTCTGCACCAGACCATTTTCTGCAGATTTATTTCGTGGTGTACCTGCACATGTAGCAACCACTAAGCTACTATTATTTTTTTTACATTTTCTGGACACTTTTTAGACACGGACCCTATACTGATTCTAGCCAACACTAAGAACTAAAACACTAAAACACCTACCTAAATTTAGACAAATGACGCAATTTAAACCGAGAAATTTAAACTACTAAATGGAAAACAGAACCCTGTCGTTGGCTAGATTGTACATCTTGCGTTGCCTCCTAAGCAACGCTTGATTTAACGTCGCGGCAAGACGCAGGTGCCTTGATTACTCAGACTTCATCAAGATTGTAGGCCTCAATCACTTCTTGCATTGTTTCAGCATTGCCTAGATAGACCTTGATCCTTTGCCCGTTTACCACGAACCTTGTTTCATCCCTATTTTCAAGCTCAACCGCTCCATGAGGGAGCACTTTTGTGAGCAAAAATGGCCCGGTCCATTTGGACTTGAGTTTGCCTGGACACAGGCGCAACCTAGAGTTGAATAGCAACACAAGATCACCAACCACAAATTCTCGCTTTTCAATTCTTTGTTCATGATACCTCTTCATCTTCTCTTTGTACAAGGCTGAACTTTCATAAGCTTTTAGGCGAAACTCATCAAGCATATTCAAGTCATTCATCCTTTGATTAGATGCGGTGCCCCAATCCAAATTTAACTTCTTCATTGCCCACATAGCCTTATGCTCTAGCTCTACTGGTAAATGACAAGACTTCCCATATACAAGTTGGTAAGGAGACATACTTATGGGTGTCTTATATGCAGTGCGATATGCCCATAGAGCATCATCAAGCTTCCTTGACCAATCCGTTCTATTAGCATTCACAGTCTTTGCCAATATCTGTTTGATTTCTCTATTGGATACTTCAACTTGACCGCTAGTCTGTGGATGGTAAGGAGTGGCTACATTGTGACGGACACCATATTTCTCAAGTAGTACCTTAAACAACTTATTACAAAAGTGAGAACCTCCATCGCTAATAATAGCCCTCGGTGTACCAAATCTGGAGAAGATATTCTTTTTCAAGAATGCGGTGACACTTTTACCTTCATTGTTGGAGAGCGCAACTGCTTCCACCCACTTCGATACATAATCAACCACAACAAGAATATACTTCATCCCATATGAACTAACAAATGGGCCCATAAAATCAATGCCCCGTACATCAAACAACTCTATCACTAATATAGGATTCATTTGGAGCTCTTGCCTCTTTGAAATCCCTCCTTCTCTTTGGCAACGATCACAAGACTTGGCGAAATCATGAGCATCTTGGTGGATGGTAGGCCAGTAGTATCCACATTGCAAAATTTTATGTGCAGTCCGAATACCACTATGATGCCCACCGACAGGTAATGAATGGCATTCTTCAAGTACACTCAACATCTCAACCTCGGGCACACAGCGACGAATAATCCCATCAGCACAACTACGATACAAGTAAGGCTCATCCCCAAAAAATCTCTTCACATCATGCATAAACTTTTTCCTTTGGTGAAAAGACAAACCGGTGGGCACAATATCGCTTGCCAAATAATTAGCAAAGTCTGTGAACCAAGGAATCAAATCATGAGAAGCAGCCAATACATGTTCATCTGGAAAAGTATCATTAATTTCAACCCTATCTCCAAGCTTTAGCATAGCCTCTTCCTCTAATCTGGACAAGTGATCGGGAACTTGATTTTCGGTCCCCTTTCTATATTTTACTACAAAATCAAACTCTTGCAGCAACAATACCCATCTAATCAATCTCGGTTTTGCATCCTTTTTCGCCATCAAATACCTCAATACAGAATGGTCAGTATGCATTATGACCTTAGTAACAAGCAAGTATGATCGAAATTTTTCGAATGCGAAAACCACCACAAGAAGTTCTTGTTCGGTCACAGTATAGTTCTTCTATGCCACATTTAGAGCTTTGCTAGCATAGTAAATGGGGTGAAGAATTTTCTCTCGCCTTTGTTCCAATACTACACCAAGCGCCAATCCACTCGTATCGCACATTACCTCAAACGGTTGTCCCCAATCCGGTGAAATAATGATTGGTGCTGTAACCAACTTCTTCTTCAACTCTTCAAACGCTCTAAGACAATCATCATCAAAATAGAACTTACACTCCTTCTCGAGCAGTTTGCACAACGGATGTGCAATTTTTGAGAAATCTTTGATGAATCTCCTATAAAAACCTACATGCCCAAGAAAACTTCTAACACCTTTTACAGAAATGGGTGGTGAAAGCTTTTCTATTACCTCAACTTTAGCTCTATCAACCTCAATACCTTTCTCTGAAATTCGATGACCCAACACTATACCTTCTTTCACCATGAAATGACACTTCTTCCAATTCAACACCAAGTTGCAGTCTTCACACCTTTTAAGCACCTCGGCCAGATGATCTAGACAACGATCAAAAGAATCACCTACAACTGAAAAATCATCCATGAACACTTCAATAGTGTCCTCCACCATATCAGAAAATATCGACATCATACACCGCTGGAAGGTTGCTGGAGCATTGCACAACCCGATGACATCCGTTTGAAAGCAAAAGTCCCATATGGGCCAGTGAAGGTGGTCTTCTCTTGGTCTTCAGGAGCTATAGAAATTTGATTATAGCCCGAATACCCATCAAGAAAACAATACCAACCCTTTCCTGCAAGTCTATCCAACATTTGGTCCATGAATGGCATAGGAAAATGGTCATTTTCTGTCCATGCATTCAACTTCCGGTAATCCATACACACTCTCCATCCAGTAACAGGCCTCATTGGAACAAGCTCATTTCTTTCATTTGGAACCACAGTCATACCTCCCTTTTTAGGCACGCATTGCACATGACATACCCAACTACTATCTGCATGGGATAAATAACTCCTACATCCAGCCACTTGATGATCTCCTTTTTAACTACCTCTTACATAGGTGGATTTAATCTTCTCTGGTGCTAAATACTGGGCTTATGATCTGGCATGAGTTGGATTTTTTGAGAACAAATATCGGGGGGAATCCCAATAATATCTGCAATAGTCCACCCAATAGCTCGCTTGAACCTCTTTAACACCGTCACCAAGCACTCTACTTGCCTTGCATTCAAATCTGCTGCAATGATGACCGGCAAAGTATTCTCTTCGCCCAAGTATACATACCTCAAGTATGGTGGTAGAGCCTTAAGCTCCAATTTTGGTGCCTCCACAATAGATGGTCTTGTGGGTGGAGACTCGCGATTATTCATGTCTAACTCATACTTCTTTGGTTTTGACCGATATTCACACCTGTCGAGTGTGGCTACCAACTCATCATACTCTTCAATACCATCACTGTCGAAATTCATCATAACTGCTGCTAGTGCCTCAATACCTGTCGCTCTTCAATTTGCACTTCTGACCCACTCTCCACTCTGTAAGTTATAGCAGATACTGTTTGGAGCTCACCATTCTGCTTCATGGACCTACTGATATTGAAAGTTGATTCTTTATTATTCAGTCTGAACTTCATCTGTCCCTTTTCCATATCAACCAATGCACGCCCTGTGGCAAGAAATGGTCTCCCAAGGATGATGGGAACCTCAAAATCAACCTCACAGTCAAGAATCACAAAATTCGCCGAAAAGATGAAAGACACTACTTTTACCAGTACGTCATGGAGTACACCAATGGGCCTCTTCACAGTTCGATCGGCCATTAGTAACCGCATTGCAGTGGGTTTTGGGTCCCCTAAACCCAACTTCTTGTAAATAGACAAGGGCATGAGGTTGATGCTAGCACCAAGATCACACAATGCCTTAGCAAAGTGTAACAACCCTATAGTACATGGGATCGTGAAAGCACCAAGGTCTTCCTTCTTCTGCACCAGAGATCTTGTAGCAATAGCGCTACAATGCTGCAATCTATCATCATCTTCAAAACTCACAGACCTTTTCTTTGTCACCATATCTTTCATAAACTTTGCATACCCAGACATTTGCTCTAAGGCTTCTATCAAAGGGACATTGATAGAAAGTTGCTTCAACATAGTAATAAACCTGAGATATTTGCCATCTTCAGTCCTCTTCACTAACCTTTGTGGAAAAGGTGGTGGAGGTCTATGTATGGGGACCACTTTCTGAGATATCTCCGCTTCTTGCTCTGTCGCAGTCTCAGAGTCATCTCTAACTTCCACCACATCATCTTCTTTTCTAATATCAGTATCAACCACAGACGGCATAGGTGGATCTATGGTTTGCTTACCCCCTCGAGTAGTAATTGCCATACAATGACCATCATTTTTTGGATTCTGGATGGTGTTGCTAGGAAGAGTGCCAGGTTGACGTGGGTTCACTGTAGTAGACAATTGAGTCATCTGCTGCTCTAGGTGCTTTATTGACACTGCATGAGCATCAACCTTTTGACCAATACCAAACAAGTCGTTTCTCATCTCCTTCACATTCTCATCAGTTGCATCAAACCTTCTCATCATCTTCTGCATCATATCCTCAATACGCGCCATATTGCCTCCAGTTTCCCTAGCACCAGATTCCCAATTTTGAGGGGGAACATAGGGTCCAACCCGATCGTTTCTGTTGCCATAGTTGTTTCTGTTGTAGTTGTTGTCGCGATTGATGTTCCCATCCTGGACATAGTGACCCTCTTGGTTGTAATTTCCATAGTTCCGACCTTGGTTCCCTTGACCTTGGCGCCAATTTTCTGTGTTGGATCCTTGGGCATTTGGTCGAAAACCCCCCGTCTGATCATTCATAGCATAAGTATCTTCTTCATAGTAACACTCCTCAACTGGTGGTGGAGTTCTAGTTAAGTAGTTTACAGCGTTTACCTTTTCTGCTCCTCCGCTCACATGCTTCAATACCAACCCCAACTCTGTCCTCATCTGGGCCATCTCCTCACGAATATCATCTGCAGAGTTGACAGTTGTATTATGAACGGCAAATGTGTTTCTCCCAGTATCTAACCTCCTAGTGCTCCATGCTTTATTGTTGCGAGAGATCCTCTCCAGTTTTTCAGCAATTTGTGCATATGTTCAATCACCATATGAACCTCCAATAATAGTGTCAAGAACTGCTTTATTTTTATCATCTTGTCCTCGATAAAAATATTCCTTCAGCGACTCATCATCAATACGGTGATTTGGAACACTTCTTACGAATGCAGTGAATCTGTCCCAAGAGCTACTCACAGACTCTCCAGGTAATGCTACAAAATTGTTGACCCTATCCTTGTGATTGAGCTTCTTGGACACTGGGTAGTACTTTGATTCTTGTCATGTTGTCGTGGACCTAGTGGATCTTGCGCCCTCAACGCATCCCCCACTTGATTTTCAGGTGGAACCTAGTTGTCCCCACCAACTACCCTCTGTTGTAACTCAACTGCATCATCTAGATTTCCTCCAATAGGATCAATTGGATCTCTTGAATTGTTCATTCTTCGCAAAGTGCGGTTCAGCTCTGGATCGTAAGGAGTAAGTGGTTCACCCTGGCTCCGTGTACTTGGCATAAACTAGAGTGAGAACCTGATAGAGACAAAAACAAATAGAAAAAGTAAAATTAGGAAATATTTGACTAACGTTCAATAATGTAGTTAAACTAAATCTAAAAGCCAAATTCCCCGGCAGCGGCGCCAAAATTTGATACGCTCAAATTACACCTTTCTATAGAAGTATAAGCGATCGTTATCAAGTAAAGAACCCAACTTGTAGGTTGGGGTCGATCCTACGAGGAAAATGGTTTAGACTTTACTTTAACCAATAATTATATTCAATTAGTCAAATTACTTCCCGAAACAGGTAATTAAAGGGGGGTTTGTTTGTGTGAAACGAATAGTAAGAATTTGATAAGTAATCAGTAGTCAAATCTCAACTTTGGTTGTTATCAATATAAGAGAAATAACTAGGGTATACGTGTTCCCCACGAGCTCATAACGCAGTAATCCTAGTAACAACAATCCTTTCCTAGTGTATTACATGCAAAGTGATAAGTTCGGTATCTCTAAATCCTTGGTCCGGCATCTAGAGAATTTTACCCCGCACCTTGGTCCGGCTACGTGTGTATAATTTACTAACCCTTACCTTTACCTCATAATAGACATCATAATCGATGTTTGGCTTAGTTATTACTTCGCACCAATCGACACTATCCTATTAGATAGTATCACACTAAATCTATGTTGATAATTCTTTTCTTGTTGATTACCTCCTTGGTCCGGCAAGTAGCAACAAGGTGAGTTCTAACGCGTGCACTCGTTAAAAAGAC
>JAJOOJ010024444.1:0-10653 GCA_029582625.1 Solanum boliviense | reverse complement strand
ATTACTCTTTTACTGATCTGAAAGTAGAGATAGGGCGTGAGGACGAACTAGTCCAACACTATGATAGCCTTACATACCTAGAAGAACAAGATTCTTGAAGAATCTTGAAGAAGAACTTGATTAGAAGCCTTGAAACCCTAGCTTGAAGGTAAATAATCAAGAAAACCTTTCTTGAGATTTTCGAGTTAGTTTCTTGAAATCTCTATGGCCAAAAAATATGATTTTCATGAGTGAAGATAAAAATCTGATTGTTTTGAGCTTTTTATTTTTCAAGAAATTCGTTAATGATTTTCTTGGAGGTAAAAAGACAAAAACAATTATTTTCAACATATTCCCGTCGGCAAATACGTAACAGCACTGTATAGGTTAATAAAATAGTCATAACTTTTTACTCAGATATTGGATTGACGTGAAATTGGTGGGATTGGAAAGTAGATTCAATTACCTTTAATTGGATAGGTTGTGTCTCACGTAACTCTTAATATTCTAAGGGCTCGTTTGGTGTGAGGGATAATACCAAATAGTCCCGGGATTAAATTATAGTACTGCTTATTTTGTTGTTTGGTTGGCAAGTTCGGGATAACTTATCCCGGGATTAATAATTAGTACCGGGATAAGTTATCCCTCTCCTTGGGTGGTATAGTAATCCCGAGATAACTTATCCCGGGATAAAATAGGTAAATGACAAAAATGTCTCTTTCAACCCTTTTGTTATATCACTTTTTACATTAATGAAGGGCATTTTTGTAAACAAATAAATCGTTCTTAAAATTTATTATTTTGAATACAACAAACCAAACACTCAATAAAAAATAATCTCAACACAACTTATCCCATCATAACTAATCCCAACATAACTTATCCCAACATAACTTATCCCATCATAACTCATTTTCAAACCAAACGACCCCTAAGAGATATGGTCGTTTAAAGTTGGCCCAAGCAGAATCTTACATCAAAACTTAATGAAACTTCAAGAACACTTATCAAGAACTCATCACGAACTCTAATCTTTAAATTTCAAGAACGAAATTACGCTGAATAAATCATGATTGGTGTGTGGGCGAAAGAACCCAACACTATGGAAGCTTACATACCTCTTAGGGATCAAACTCATGGCGAAAATCCGCTACAACACGCAAGAATCTCGACGAAGGCTTGATCCTCTCCTCTTTTCTCCTCTTTTCTCTTCTTTTCTCTTCTTGAACTCTCAACTAAAACCCTAGGTGTATTTTAGAATTATAAAACTGAACCTAATAGGATTACCCTTAAAATATTACTAAAAATGAATTAAATCTAATTGGGTAAGGAAAAGACCAAAGTACCCCTTACTATTTCCGGTTTAGTTCCTTAACTGGACAGCCTAACTTCAAAGGGCCATATCTCACTCATCCGAACTCGAAACTAATCAAACTCGGTGGCGTTAGAAAGATAATTCAAAGATACTTCCTACGATATCTGGTAGCACACCTAAATCATCCTGAGCTAGGAGTTATGGTCGTTTGAAGTCGACCCAAAACTCATACTTAAGCATAACTTGCAAAATTTCAGATTTTGCTATTTCCAATTTAGTTCTCTTTCGAACTCAAGGTTCTACATCTAGTGAACTTAATACTTAAGAAATTTTAATTCCTCGGTAAAATCCTACTCACAACAAAGGATGGTTCAAGTCTTAGTTCGAAAAATTTTCTGGGGTGTTACAATATGTGTGTAAGATCCATCCAAGCAGAGGACCTACTCTCAAGGATAAGGGTAAAATGGTCTCATTGATTGATTTGAGATGTCTCCCCGTATTTCTTCAATAGTTTCAACACCATTCTAATCAACGATGGAGTTAGGATTTTTTTAAAAATATATAAAGATGATTTCAACACGTTTTTAGTGGTTGCCTGAAACTTTGATGGCAGAATCTGGAGGGTAATGAAGAAAATTCAAAATTTAAAAATAATATGGGTGAAAGTAAACTAAAATGGGTGAGAGATTTTAGGAGAAAATGGAGTAAATGGGGAGAGAAAAGAATTGCTTTGATTTGTATTATTTAAGTTAAATACAAAACCACGAGTCCGCTGAATGACAAATTATGTGAAATAGTAGTTGTGAATCGAAAATAAAGTAAACTAAAGAGTTTTTGGCTAAAATCATCGCTGCAGTATGACTTAAACCTAAAGTACATCCTTGTGTTATATAAGTGAACAAAAATCATTCTTACACTATTCAAAAAGTTGCAAGATTCATTCTTTTGTTTATTTTTTTAAGAAACTCACGCCACCAACAAAAAAAAATGTGTCAAGTCGAATGAATATATGTACACATGATTAAGCTAGTCAGGTTGGGTGATTTTTCTAATTTTTAGAAATTGAGGGTTTAAATCATATTCAGACAAAATATATTCAAATTCTAAATATTCTTCGTAAAAAAGTATGGCCAAATACAACTCCAACTTCAAAAATTTCAAATAAAGTAATTATTTTTTTATTTTTATAACTAAACACCTACGTAATTTCACTAAATTTCTAGCATTTCTGTATATTGTATAAAATGTGAATTGTGTTGTATATAACATACATACATACTAAATATTTTATTAGAGAAAATCTCTAAATAGTTGGGCGTAATAGTTTTAAAATGATTTTCTTAACATAATTTTTCTAAACTCGGAACCTACTGTATAAATAATGCAAGACTTATGTATTGTTGCAAGTTAATTTACTTGATGATGCAAAAAACATATAAGCTAACAACATACAAAATTTAAATTCTGAGAATGAAAGATTAATTTCCTATTCATATCCTTATTCTTTTTAGGTAACTTTGATCTTCTTGTCGTGGTAAGACATGACCAAATTAAAATATATATTATTTATTGGTTCAATCAGTTTCTTAATTAAAATAGACTGAAGGACATATGATTCTTGTTATTTTTTGGATAGTATAAGAATGTTTTTTACTCACTTAGATAATATATTATATTTGAATTATAGTTAAAAATGATTTTAGCTAAAAAGTCGTATATTATAGCTATGACATTTAATATGAATTAAATGTTTGTTATTTCATACGGAAAAACGCGGTGACATCGAAACCACAGACCCCACGTGCATATTTAATGGACTTACCTTTGTTTGATTTTAGCATTTTCTCCAATTTTAAACTTCTGACATATTAGTAGTTATATCCCAATGGGTAATGCTAAATGGTCAGAAAATTTGGCCAGAAATTTAAGTAGGCGTTTGTCATGCAATATCATATCATGATATGGTATCGTGAGATGGAATCAGCGTTTGGACATGCAATTTTACGCTGATTCCATCTCATGATTCCATATCATGAGAGGTGATACCAATATTCTCCAAAAACCATGATATGGAATTATATGGTGATTCCGTATCATGATTTGAGATATTTTAATACAATAATTGATCCATGAGTTTATATTTTGTTAAAACAACCCGACATTTATATCTATTAACCATTTGTTTCATATGTAAATAAAATTTATAATCACATCATTACTTTTTAAAATTTATTATCCTCACTGACATAAAATTTATTATTCTCACCAACATATAGTCACTTTAACTCACACCTCATGATTATGAAACTTTTCAACATTCACTTGAAACAATTAACCGGCATGTTAAAATAGTTGCCGAGGCAATTAGCAAGATGGTACCTACATTTATACAATAAAAAAATATCGACATAATACTCGATTTTGGCCTTGGTTTAAGGTAAAATTTCAATCACATTAATAAATTTATTTTATGGCCTTAATTAATAAGTGAACATTTATATTTTATGTGTAAGTTATTAGTTTTTAGTTACATATTTCCTATCAACTTTGTTTAAAGAGATAATATTTATTTTATGACTTTGCATTGTCTTGGAAGCACTATTTTTATTACTTTTACAAACATTATTTTATGAAGTGCATTCTATAATGCTTCCAATTTAATTTATGTTCGCTAAACTAATATTGATGTATGCAAGTTCAACGTGAGGAAATTGTCCATACTATGTGGGAGGATTATATTAAAGACTAGTACACTATACTTTATGTTCAATTTTTTTTTATTATATTAAAGTTAGATGAAACAATTACTTAAGTGGAGAACAAATAACTTTGTAATAATTTATTATGCGATTTTATAATTTTTTGTTTATTTGATAAGATTGAATAAACAATTGGGGCTATTTTAATAGTTTTACAACTTATGGGATTTTTATGTTTATGAGAAAATACACAACACAAAAATTCCATATTGCACGTCCAAACAAACCTTCAATTTCATTTCATGGTTCCATATCATGATACCATATCGCATGGCCAAACGGGTCCTAAAAAATTATAAATATCTTTTTAATTTTAAAATAAACTATATTTTTTTCATTTTTTAATTAAAAAGTATTAAAGTTAAAAGGATAAAAATGTTCAAAAAGATAAAATAACATAGGTAAAATACCATTCTGGTCAAAAGGATTTTGGCCAGAAATTTAAAAAAATTATAATATCTTTTTTATTTAAAAATAAATTGATCTTTTTTTCCATTTTTTAATTAAAAAGTATTAAAGTTAAAATGATAAAATGTTCAAAAAGATAAAATAACATACGTGAAATATCATTCTGGCCAAATTTTCTACACAAAAGGATTTTTCATGGGTAATGCTAAATGACCAGAAAATTTGGTCAGAAATTTAAAAAATTATTATATCTTTTTTATTTAAAAATAAACTTATATTTTTTTGGTTGTTTTTTCTCCATAGTTTTCATAGTCCATAGATTTATTTTTATTTTTATAGAGTTTAATTTTTTGGTTGTTTTTTCTCTATAGTTTTCATAGCCAATAGAATTCTATCCCAAACTTCATAGTTATTTATTGACATGTCTGTTATTTGAAGGAAAAAAGTTATACTCCAAAAACAGTTAAATTTTAGTAGCCAATATGCAATCTTCTAATTATAAGCTTACCCTATTTGTATATACGTCATGTCAGTTTTCAACATAGTGATCTTTCATTTTCTTGCTATTTTATATACCTTTATCCTAGAAAGTATTCTTTCCTTTTATTGAGGTAATAAAAAATATTTATTGGGTATTCTACTTTTAGTATTTTTTATATGTTCATGACTTAGCTTAGTGGATTAACTTACATATTTCAGTTCCAATTTTCATAGAATTATTTTTTCCGTTCAAAATAATTATTACAATTTTTATTTTTTTTAAAAAAGATGATGATGTCACTTTCAAGTAAGGAAAAAATGTTTATTATAACAAATTATTAATTCAAAATAAATGTTATAGCTACAATTTCATTTAATTCTAATTTGCAGCAAACGTTTCACTTTTCTTGCCATTCGGCTGTTTTTGCCATTCGGTTGAGAGTTATATATTTTTATACATATACAATTGACATGTCTAACACAAAGAACATATACACTTCTATTCACACGCACACATAGACACACGAGCGCGAACATACAACACGATTTTCATAGACACAGACGAATTAGCACTCGATTTATATAAATTGCCGTGATTTATAAAAACCAGATGCTCCATAGCAAACATAATTTGGATATGAAGCGCAAATAATAAAATTGTAGTTATAGAGCGCCAATATGATTTGTTATTCCTAGAATTTACTCTTCAAATAATAACTATCATCTTAGTGACTATCTAAACAATCAACCCAAAAATTAAATATTACAAACTATGTTGGCCTCTATATTGATGATATTACCTACCATCAAGTGGCTATAGCTATAGTCATTCACTCTTCATCGAAAAATTATATTATATGTATATGTCAAATTCTACATTTAAAGTATGGGTAATAAATTTTAATGAAAGAGTTCTGAATTCGAAGCCAAAATAGTAGAATATTTTTTTATTTATTTTGACAGTCAAAAATATGAACATTATTATAGCCACTTTTAATGATAGTAACCAACATATATAGGAGTATCATATATATATTTATTGCCCTTCCTTGAGATCTGTGCCTTAAAGTATAGTCACTTCCTGCATTACTCCTAGGTACTTTCTTAGGTCAAGGGTTCATGTAGCTAGTTGTGAATGAATAGTACTGCTAGCTTGTGATGATCAGTCTCACCTTGGGACATATTTCCGCTATTCAATAATAGTTATCCAATATTAACTTGACACATTTTTTAAAAAATTATAAATAAAAAAATAATTTTATTATATCACCCTTTAAATATAATAAATATCCATGCATTACTCCTAGGTACTTCATTATGTTAAGGGTTCATGTAGCTAGTTGTGCATGAATACTACTACTAGCTTGTGATGATCAGTCTCACTCTTGGGACATACTCTCTCTGTACAATAATAGTTGACTTGACACACTCTTTAAGAATCTATAAATAAAATGGTAATTTTATTATATCACCCTTTGAATATAATAAATATAATGTCTTGAAAAATATAATAAGGAAATAACTATAATTAATAATAAGGGTAAATTAGGAACTAAATCTAAAATTATCCATAAATTTCATAAAAGTAGACAAGTATTGTTGGAGATCTATTTTTAGTATAGTGAACAAATATTGTTGGACGGAGAGTGTATAAGACTTAATTAATGTGTAGTTATAAAATCACTATTTTTTCTGTCTCAATTTATATAATATATCTTTTTTAATCAATTCCAAAAAAAAAATTGAAACATTCATGCAAAAACTTTTCATATTGATTAAGTTATTCCATGTACATGGTGGGATAACTTATTCAAAGATAATTAATCCTACGATAATTTGTTCTAAACCCCTGCCTTTTGGCATGGCCTAAAAAACTAAATTCTTATTAGGCAATGATAAACACACACTACATATAATTTCGTAACTTTTTTAAAAATAATTATTCCATTTTCTTCCTATTTTTTTAAATTTTAAAATATAATATATTCAACCTAATTTAAATTCTAAGATGAGAACGAGGTTTAGAAAATGTAAACTAATAATTTATAGATTCTTATTTTTTTTAAACCCCTAATTTAATGTAGAAAACAATTGAATAATCGGCAAAAACACATTTGACATTTTGTGAAAAGAGTCGAATTTTTTTATACAATTACATTACCAAAGAATACTATTAAGATGGAAATATCATTTTATATTTAGAAAAATGAAAAGGATAATTGTTATTGTTATTGTTATTATATTAACTTAAAAAGAATTAAAGGTATTAAATAAATTTGAAGTTTGTTGATGTTTTAAAGTTGAGATTCAAGTTGCTGCTAAAATTTGAAAATGGAGAAAAAAAAAATCTAAATCTATCATTATTAAATCTTGAATTTTTTTAAACAACAAACCAAATGGATTTGTTGACATTCGTGATGGTTAAACAAATTGATTTTTGGAATTTGATGACAATGTTATTATGAAACGTCTATGAGAGGACGATGGATATATCACTATCTTTAAGATAAATATTTAATTTGATTATATAATTTTTTTATAGTGATAAAAAATTGACAAACAGATTATAATTAGTACTATTATCATAAAAAAAAATCATCATTCATTTTACCATTTTCTTCAATGAATGTTCAAACTTTGGAAATTATCAATCATAGTATTATTATTTACAATTCTAAATATTTTCTGGAGGGCTTCATATTTACTTCTTATTTTGTTGAGTTGTTGGGGGTTTTTGTCCTAACACACACATCTTAATATTTAGAGGCTTCATGGATAGTTTAAAGGTCAAGGAGTCTCTCGTTATTTTTTTTGTTGTTGAGATGTTGTGAGGTCATGAGACAATTAACTATAACTTGTTTATTATTTTCAGACAATTATTGGAGTAGAGTTCAAATTGAGTTTTTAAATTTTATTTATGCATTTGGAGTTCCCATTTTGCTTGAGTAAGTAATCCGCTTGTAGTCATCCAGGATGAGGGTTCGCTTGGGGACCAACAATGGTTTTCGAGTGCCGGCCACGTCCAGGGTATAGACTCGGATCGGGATAGTAATGATGATTGACAATAATAATTATCAGTGGTTGTTGATCGTGATAATTAATGATGACAATCAATACGGTAGATGATATGAATACTAATGTTGAAGGTGTTATAGTGATTACAGATGGTGATTGTAGGTAATGATTTGTGAGTGTAATGCTGTTGGTGGTAGTAATTATAAATGGTGAAAAGAACTAGCTATAGATGGAGATTGGTGATTATAGAAATTGCAGATAGTGGTGGTGATGACAGTATAAACACACTTTCAATGATTAAGATTTAGATTCTCTTTTAAAAAATGAATGATAAAATCAAAGAATTAATTACAGACAAATAAGGCCTAAATTTATTTCATCTAAAAGCCCTAATATTTATATATAGAGATATCAAATATTTTTTTATATCAATCCTTCTAAGACAACGATTGAGTTCTGTCGTTATAGAAAAGCCAACAGGGAAAAATTTTGGGTCAGAAATTTTTTTCATAGTAACTTGAAATTTTCCAATCTAATCCAGATTTGGATGAAATTGGAGTCATTAAAGTCTAGATAAATCTGGTAGCAATTGAGTGATCTATTTATGATTTTGATTACATGAGTCAAGTTAAACTAGATCACTATTTTTGAAACAGAGAGTATTATTTTCTTAGCAGGTGTGTCAATATAAAAGTGTACAAGTAATCAAGGACAGAGAAAATACTATAGATAGATACTCCACAAGAAAAACTAACAATAAATACTGTAGTCAAGTTGAATACTAATTTAATGTAGTTTGCCAGCAACTACTGCAATAATTAACTAACTTTGCCACCTTGAAATTTCAAAACATTAATGCAATTCAGAACTCCGAAAGGGAAGTTTTGTGACCTCAAAACTTGTCAATTTCTAATTTTTTGGCCTAATGCATGTACAACTTAAAACATGAACAATGTATATATATATATATATATATAAGTGTCAATTAATCAATGGAGGGTCACACAACTATTGTTGGTTGTGCCTCTACCATTGTAAAATATTTCTTCTTGTTAGTACCTCTCCGTTCATTTTTACTTGTCATATTTGGACTCGACATGCTCATTATATAATTAACATGATTATTTTACCGCAGTACTATCCTTATTTAATTGATGTTTAATATAAGGTATTGAAAAATGATTTGAAGAATAAATAATCAGTGCTAAGGATAAAACATGGAAAAAAATAATTATTTTTCTAATATGTTAAAAGTGAAAAGTAAAATGAAAATTTATTTTAAAAATAGTGCACAAGTAAAATTGAACAGAGGGAGTGAAAGATTACAATAATTTTTGAACTAATATTATACTCCCTTTTGTCCCAGTTTATATTACTTACTTTCCTTTTTTATCAGTCCAAAAAAGAATGACACATTTTTATATTAAATAATCATATAACTTTTATAATACATATGTGTGAGCAATCAATCATTGATAATTCGATAGTTCCAAAACTATGCTTATTCTCAACTCCTTAAAACATTTCGTCAATTACTATGTTCTTTTGAAGCAATAATCTTAAAAGTATAAAAGATTTAAAAGCTAAATCTATCAACTTTAAATTTTAAATTCTATTAAATTTAAATTTTAAATTCGTCCACTGAAAAATATGTCCTCTATCAGTGTAATGGTTTAACAAGTTTAGGTTATAATGCAAAATTATATTCTAAAATATCAATGTGCAAAAAGGGTTAGTGTACATCTTGAACTAGAGACACATTTTAGATCAAAGAAAATTTTCTTTTAAAATAATATATTTAGTGTATTTCATAAGTGGATTTAGAGAGGATGAAATATGCGATAACTTTATTTTACTTTTTTTTTATTTTACTTTCACTTGTATAAAGTGACGTGGATAGGGGTATCAATATATATCTTTAAAAATCAATCAAATTGGTATTGTATCGATTATTAGAACATTAAAATAAAATTATAGAATTTTATGTAAATTCATAATCATACCATATGATTAGACAAATTTTTATCTTATAAAGTAAACCAAATTATCGAATCATACTGAATAAATTTATATATAAAATATATTTTATATATTAAACTTAAAAGATCACAAAGCATTCTTCTTTTTCGATTGGTCTTTCAAATCTTTAGGTGAAAATCATATATAATTTTGCTTTAAAAATCAATTTCTTCTTTTAATTATAAAAATCGACATTTTCTTTTTTATTCTACGCAATGTGTATTTAATTTTTTGATATTTTCAATCTTTCATATAAATAGTACATATATGTAACATTTATATTTCATGCCTAAATCTTAAATTTTAAATTTTCTAATCCTAAGCTCTAATTTTCTACTACATCAAAGAAAAAACTTTCATGTGTGAATTGAAATCATGTGATAAAAAAATCTAGAAAGATGGACTGAGACTTCTTCCTAGATGTGTTTGGTTGAATTAAATGTTTTGGAAAATGTTTTTCAAATCAACTCATTTTCCTCAAATTTAAGGAAAATGACTTCCCTTCAAACCTTAAGGAAAACATTTTCCAAAACTCTCTTCCAACTTCAAATTACAATTATTTTTTATTGAAAAAATCAATTTATTTTGTCTCTACCCTCAAACCAGCCCTCCAAATCCGGGGGGGGGGGGGGGGGGGGGGGGGGGGGGGGGGGGGGGGGGGGGGGGGGGGGGGGGGGG
>JAJOOJ010024442.1:0-11373 GCA_029582625.1 Solanum boliviense | reverse complement strand
ATATCTGACCTAGCATGTGTAATTCAAGAACTAAAGAAATACATAGCTAGGGTTCTGAAATTCATGCGATAAACTGAGCAATAACATGATAATCTGATTTGGAACATTTAAATAACTAATTCATTATGATCTGCTGTAATTATAGAAACCCTAGGTTTGTTCATAATCATGGAATCAAGAATCTGACTGAATTCTAGGACCTAATGGGCGAAAGGAACCCACTAGTGAAATCCCACATACCTGGTGACGAATTCCATGAAAAAATCTTTCGATTTCGGGGCTGAAACTGATGGAACCTTGCTACGTTCTTGAACTAGGGTTTAAATGACGTATCTAAGGGGTTAAATGAAATAGGAAAAGACCAAAAAACCCCTGAATTAACTGCTGTCGGAGTGACTGACGGACGGGACTGACGGGCCGTCATTCAATCGACGGTGACCGTCGATTGGATCCGTAGGTCGAGTCTGCCCGACATGGCTTCACTAAAACGAGCATAACTTTTTACTCGAAGGTCGGAATTTAGCAAACTCGGTGGCGTTGGAAAGATAATTCAATTATGTATCTAACCATAGGTAATGGGACACATAATTTATTTTGTGCTAAGAGTTATGAACATCTGAAGTTGACTTAACAACAATTTTCATCTAACTGACTGATGACCCTCACTTACAGTCAGACCTACGGACCGTGCATCGAATGACGGTCCGTGCTGGTCGACCATAGTTTGTGTCAGAGGCTGGGTAAGGGAAGTCTCGATCCATGGACTGTGGTCTGATCTACGGATCGTGGGTCTGTCCGTGAGTCGGGACTTAGCCAATTTTCTGAGCTTGGCTGGGGAGGGATTGCAGTGGTGAACCATGGACCACCAACACGAGCCGTGGTCTGACCTACGGTCCGTGGATGGCAACCGTGGGTTGCACCTGCAACTTCTCAAAATCTGCATTTTTTTGCCTGATTCGAATACGGGGTGTTACACTGGTAATTTTTCCTCTATCACAAATAGACATACCACTTAGTATTTAGAATACTAACAATAAAGAATTTTTTTTTATACAATTTGTTTCAATATAACAGTGAAGTTTATAGAAAAACAAAAGTACAACATTGACTTATTATGTGAAGTTTTCATATTCTTCAAACCAATTGCATAGTCTAATTTATCCAGAATAGAAAACTACAAAAGTTTTTAATCTACAAAAATCAAACACAATTAAATTTCACATAGAGTACAAAACTACAAAAGTTTTTTAGTCTCCAAACATAATTAAACATATTCTTAGATTATCACATAGGTATGCTTTTCTTTTCAAAGAGCCTTCCAATTATAACATTTTGACATACTATTTTATCAAACAAAAATGTGCATCTCTCATTTTGCAAACTAAAGAATTTTAAAGGCAACACTTTTTGCCAAGGAAAATTCATTCAAAAATCCTATGGTTTGCAGATCTTTTTCCAAAGAAATACATAATAAATATCAAAACTATTAACTTTTAGAAACTATTTTCCTCCTTAGATAAATAATAAGAAGGTTACCTGGTGTAATCTTTAACCGAAATACCACCAATTCTTCTAGTACATTTTCACTTCGACCTTGCTAAACAAAACACCAAATTCTGGAGAAGTAGTGCATTAATCTTCTACTTCCATGATTTGTTTCCCTCAATCAGTAAAATACAAGAAATACCAATAGTATAGTAATTTCCTTAAGATTGTTGTTCATCTTGTATTCCTAAGATACTTAGAACAAAACTTTGAAGAACTTGGTAAGAAACAACAAAGTTTAAAGAGTATTTTCAAAACTAGAAAATTAAAACTAGTAGAGAAAATAGAATCAGAAACTATTTAGAAACAATATACAAAATATTTTTCTCAAAGAAAGAAAATCGAGCCCACTGAATGCACAGTGTCTCCTTAAGGAAATTATTCCTCTCAAGTACCCGAGGTTAATGGAATGTTTTCTCCCAGGATAGAATGATCTTACTCACCGATGTATCGGTACCTAAAACCACGATGTTAGTGAACTACTCAACGACAGTAAAGTACACTTAGAATACTAGATTTAGTAGTAGTAATAGTAATAGAAGTCCAGAAAAAATTTTGCTTTACTAAAATGAGAGGAAATCCCTAAATTTATAGAAAATAAAGGGTAGTGTGAAAAGGTTCTTATTGTGTCTTACCGGAAAGGTCACAAACCTTTGGAAAAGTCACAATCTTTCGGAAAGATCACAACCTTTCATAAAAGTCACAACTTTTCATAAAAGTCACAATTTTTCATAAAAGTCGCAACGTTTCATAAAAGTCACAACTCTTCGTAAAAGTCGCAACTCTTCATTTTCCGTTCACACCTTTTAAAACCCAACAATTCTAATGTAAGCTATTGAAGGAGTTATACATAATAATAATAATAATAATAGAGGTGATAAGATACTAAGCTTCATATGAAGGATATTTCAAAGAGTACTATTACTTTGACAAAATTATTAGCTCTTATGCATGATAGCACCAATAAATTAAGATTACAAAGGATAATAATTACTTGATGTCTCTAGAAACTCCACTGATCCAGTTGAGTAATATAATAGGTCTATAATTCGTAAAAGGCATATATAATACATAAACATAACTCTTAACTTGGCTTCAATTGACAATCATGACTTTTAACTTTGGGTGTACACAAGTATGCCTTCAAACTTGTATAAAATTGAACAAATAGACACACGTGTCCTATGTGACATAATCATGTAGGATGCCACATAGGACACAAAATTGCCATGTAGGGTGTCATGTAGGACGAATGTGTCTATTTGTTCAATTTTATACAAGTTTAAGTGTCTACTTGTGCATATCCAAAATTAAAGGTCAATTGAAACAGATAAATCGTTAGGTCCCAGCTTCCAGTAACTATCTCTTTTCTAATTAATCCTCTGCAAAACAAATTTGCAGATGGAGTCATTAGTTGAACAAATAATCTTATGTTTACCTTGACCAAAAAAAATATATATGAGGATATAACAAAGCCACAAAAGTAATAATAGTGCTTTAACTAGGGAAGATACATATAAAATCTCGGGATACTTACGCAAATATACTATATTAAAAAATATTTTTCATTTATAGCAATAACATTTTGTTTTTCACTTGATCACTTTTAATACATTTATAATACAATTTTAATACATATTATAGAGAACAATTTATTATTCACATATAATACAAGTTTTATTGATGGATAATACATTTATCACACATTGTAATACACTTATAATATAATGTGTCAATTTCTTACCAAACAAGTATAATATATTTTTAAAAACAGTTATAATACATTTATACTGCATACATAATTCACTTTTAATACATATTGCATATTTAGCATAGTATTGATGTGTATTGCTATAAATGATAATAAATAAAACGTCTCAAGGATAACTCTCTTCGTTCTCTTTCTTTTCTTTATTAATATTCCTCTGATTCCGACGAACTGGTGCACGTTCCGTTCTTCTTACTCTTCCTCCGATTCCAACGAACCGGCACAAATCGATTTGAACCATGTTGCCGCTTGCCGATTACCAACATGGTTTCCGAGATAAAAAAAATTGAAATATTGGGGGTTTTGGTTCAAATCAATGGCAAAAAATTGAAAGATTGAAAACAGGGAATATGGAAGAAAATATAGTGTAGAAGATGGGGTGGAACAGTGAGGCAGAAGGGTTTCGGCCTCTTGCTTTTTGATCGTCATCGTTGCCAGGAGAAGATGTGAATCTTCAATAAGTTCTTCAATTGTATTTGTCACCGTTGGGATCACTCAAGGGTTGTGGGTTGTCGGAGTACAAGGAAACACCACCAAATACTCTAATGGTGTTTTCTCATTTATTTTCTATCATCTATGCAAAAACGATTTGTACCATGCCAATAGCTTTCCATTTCCTCTAATGGTGCTTTTTCATTTTTGTTGGTTTATGTATATTGAGTTGTATATTATTGTGCAAAATCTCCGTTTTTGACAACATTGGGAAAGAAAGTTTAAAGTCTCACTAATGTTATTTGGTTTAGTGGGTCGGGGCAGGTCTAAAAGAGGAAACCAATTTTAAATGGGTAATTTAAATTGAAATTGGGAATTTGGGGTCAATTTAGGGTAACCGTTAATTTGGAGGGTACAAATGACAAGTTTGCTAATGGCGAGGGTATAAATAACTTCATTTTAACGGTAAGGGTAAAGTCAACCAATAAATCAAAGTTGAGGGGTATTTTTGACCCTTTTCCCTTTATTAAAAGGTCTTCATCCAAGTAATTTTTCCTAAAATCAAAGAGATATAAATTACATAAGGATATATGGCAATGGCTCTAAGCCACAAGGCGACTGAAACTAGACCTACTGACCCTACAATATAATAACAATAACACTAGATGCTTAAAACAAGGAAATATGATAAATTGCTTAGCTAAACTCGTCCTTCCCCTTGAAAAAAAAAAAAGAGAAGCAAGAGCAAAACACAAACTTGTTATTCAATCATCATCATTGAAACATCGCATAACTGTTCAACTAGTCCGCCTGAGAAGACGCCTCAAGTCACTTGTAGCGTCGAGGTTATCTTCACTTTTCTTCTTGAAGAAAGCCGGCACAGGCAAAGAGCTCGGTGGCGATCGACGATAACTTACGTGGTGTTTGAAAACATCTTGTGACTGAAGAATGGAAACTCCGGCCATCGAAATAAATCGGAAAAGTTGGTGGAACGAAAATATCAATTGAAGTAAATGGAGCACAATCTGTGAGAAAAATTACTAATCTTGTTAGTAGCGCGTCCAATTTTTCTCTTTATTCCATTTCCTATGTTGAATCGGAAAATGAAATGAGTAATTATTAACTAAAAAGAAAATACTTATCCATGTAAAAATTCCTTTGTAGGTTTCTTCATAAATTCATGCTACAAAATTCTGACGAATTAATTGCCTTTTTATTTTTTAATTATTATCTTCTTTAAAATAATTTAATTTTTTTGTCACAAATGCTAATTTTAACTCAAGTTCATATTCCTTTAAAAATTTAAATATAATTTCAATAATATGATCAAACCAACACAAAAGATGGAGGAAGTAGTAGAATAATATGATCAAACCAACTCAAGTTCATATTCCTTTAAATAATAACTGATGAGGATGTGTATGATGTGGGAGTTAGTAGCAACATAATTAAATTTATGTCTTGTGTTATTTTAAAAAAAATCCTTACTAACATAGTCATTTGTAAGATGATTTTAGCTAAATAGTTTTATTTTTTTAATCTAAATTTATGTGTTTAATCGAACACCTTCATATAAATTGAAATAATAAAATAGTGTAGATGTAACTAAAAGAACTAATAACAAGAACAGTCGGTTAACTAAAATAACTTAAAGTATGTCATACTTGTAAAAAAAATTTCTTTCAATTATACAGTTAAAGAATAAGAAAGAAGAAGAAAAGGGAATTCAACGTTTTAATACAAAATGAAGTTACACCCTTTAATTTATTTTTTTGTACCATGAGTTGAAAAATTGTTATGGATAAATAGTTAGTTTAGTAAAGAAAAGATTGCTACAAGTTAACAAAATTGTAATTGATTTTGAATTTTATATTTAAAATCCATTCTCTAATTAATATAAAAAATTGGATAAATCAATATTTTGTTAAGTAACAAATATGCTAGGGAACCAAAATATTTCAATAAATAGAATTTATTTATTTTACCAAGTCATGAAGATAGATATTTTAGAAGAAGTCTCATCTCATTCACATATTTGAATAATACATCAAAATCCAATATCAATACAAAAAAATTATCTACTTAATTTTGAAGTTAGAATGTAGAATTTTGAATTTCAGTTTGCATTTTTTTTTATTTTTCAATTTTTTAATTAGATTTACATTTGTTTAAAAACTTTTAATTTATATTGGATTTTAATTATTCTTTTTTTAAAATTTATATTGAAAATTTTCATGTCCTGTACTTTTTACTTCTACGTTCGATCAGTGTTTCTTCAAGTGTTAAAGAAAGGGAACTGCAACATTTATCTCTCAAAATTAATTTTTAATTACAAAATTAACGTGTCTATTTTATTTTAATATGATGCCCAATGAATTAGTTATTTAGTTAGTCGGTAATAAGTTACCAAATTAAATTTTTAATTTTTTAATTACAAAATTAACGTGTCTATTTTATTAGTTATTTAGTTAGTCGGTAATAAGTTACCAAATTAATCAGGAGGTTTTTCCTATACTGATTCGGCTTAGGACTACTAATCCTAATTAGTTATAATTAAGCGGATTTTTTTTTGGTAACTTTGCAAAGAAATTTAGAAACTGTGTCTATTTTATTAGTTAGTCCGTAATAAGTTACCAAATTAAACAGGAGGTTTTTTCTATATAGATTATATTTTTTTGTGAACTTTGCAGAGAAATTTAGAAACTGTGAGCATAAGACTAGGAAAATACGATGGCGGAAGAACATGAAATTGAAGAAGGAGAAATATATGATGATTCTCATATAGACATTGATGCTAAGATTCAAACTGTTTTGGGCGATTATATGAAAGATTTTGAAGGAGCTGTTTCTGCTGAGAATTTAGGGACAAAATTTGGTGTTTATGGTTCCTTTTTGCCGATTGATCAACTTGTAATTCAACCACTCATATCTCAAACACTCCCTTCCCCTACCCCTATTTCTTCTCACAAACCCATTAGGATTAGGATTAAACTTCGTTCTGGTAATACTGCTGCCCCGAAGAGTTGTGATTTACACACTGCTTCTGATAAGACACACTGCCCGGAACTGACCACTTCTGGGGATGAGTCACCACTTGCTCCATTCATTATACAAGAAGATTGGATTCGATGTTCTACATGTCGGAAGTGGAGGCTTCTCCCGTATGGTACAAGACCCGATCAACTGTCTCAGAGTTGGGTCTGCACTATGTTAGACTGGCTTCCTGGCATGAACTGTTGTGACATTAGTGAGGACGATACCACATGTGCTCTACATGCCCTCTACCAATCTCTCATCCAAAGTAACTTTCAAAATCATGGTTCTAAAGGTACTTCAATTGATTTAAAAGCACATAACGGGAGGGAAGTTTCTGTAAAGAAAAGAAAATCGAGGGAACAAGACTATTTAGGTAATGAATTGGGTGAAAGTGATGTCAATGCTTTTGAGGGTAAATTCAGGAAACAGAAGAAGTCGAAGGTGATTCAGACTGAAAAAAAGAAGTCCAGTAGAAGCAATGGTGAAGGGAAATCGACAAGGAGAGATACAGGAATCAAGGGTGAAGGGAAATCGACAAGGAGAGATACAGGAATCAAGGATTCTGCTCCTATAGAGAGAGAACAGCAGGCACACAAGTATGGAGTAAAGCAACAGTCTCAAGCAGAATGTGGCATGATGCGCAAACCAGTTTACAAGAAGGCCATTGGATATGGGAAGGTTGCGAGGGCCTACATTGCATTTTGGTAGAGGAATTACTGTATTAGCAGTCATTAGTTCTTGTTTTCTGTGAAATTTGTTTATATGTTGAAAGTATATGAAAATAAGCAACTGATGATTCTGCTTCACAAGTTTACTTTATGTACTTTGAAGATTACTTAAGGCTTCTAATCCCAATTGCATACCCTTAGCTACTATATTAATTAAATATCCAACTTCTAAGTCTTTCAATGCTATTTATCTAAATCTATTTTGGTGTTAAGGGTTGGATCTCGAGCCACAAATTCCTTTTGTAATAATCTAATAAACAATTTCGGAGCTTCATTATAATAGATCATAAGGAGTATAAAATGACTTATATGGTTATTTGCTTAATATGAGAGATGGATCTTATTTTGTTACTCTTTTTCGATGCTAACTTTACATTCCCCTGCCTAAAGAAATCAGTATTCTCTATCTATCTTGTTGCACCTTGTAAAGACTATCCACTGATGATAAGAAGACAAATTTCATAACAGTTGGTAATTTTCAAAATGTAACTTCTAAATAACCTAACATTCTAGTATAAAGTAAAAATTATACATAGTTGTCAACTTGTCATCATAGTAGAATTATTGTTGGGTTTAGGGTTATAAGATATGATATAGGATTGGGATTTATGGATTTCCAAAGTCAATATGATGGACTAAGCTAACTGACCTACCTACCTAAATAATTTTCAATCAATTTTCAACATTCGCACGAAAGTATACTCACAGCAAGCATTATGACTCGAGGCTTTACTAGCCATCAAAAACAAGTAGAATATGATAAATCACACCACAAAGGAAGAAAAAACCTGAACTTAAGGAGAGTAGCTAGCATACCCTTGGTGCAATGACAATAGTACATAAGAGAATTGTCAAGCTCTCCCTAAATTTTAAATACCAAATGATGGATAATTAACTTCACACTCAGCCAAAATGACGTACGTTGCTAGCAGCAGCTGGATAGGATGCATTGGCTCGTGAAAAAGGGGTATGGAAGGATACCCAAGGGTATGGCTTAAGGATTGAAGTAGGTTGAGAACCATGAGCTCTAAGATTAGTGGATAGAGTTACCCACAAGGAGCGCAAGCTGGACCCAGATGGAAGGCAAGATATTTTGATTTTACAACTTCTTCTCTTCTTTTTGGAGATAAAGATTCTAATATTGTAACTCTTATCTTTGTCTTACCAAAAAATGTTTGACAGTTGCCTCAACCCATGGAGGTTCATGTGTACAATGTTTGCATAAACATACATCTGATTATTACGTTATCCATGGTACACATAGATCACAGTGAAGCAGTGAGTGAATCTGGCATCCTACAAGAGTGCCAAAGTGTCCATAATACTTGAACAAACATTAAAATAAGAAGCCTCTTCATCAATCAATTTACTTTCCCCTTGCTAATCGAATTGTCTCAACCGATATCCTTCTAAATTGGTTAATGACAAATATCAAAGATCTATCCTAATCATCAATTGACCCAGTAGGAATCATAACAAGTTTTTCTTAGGAGATTCCTAATAACTTAGTGCAATAGTCCTAACAAAACCTATATCAAAAAATAACTTACAAGACGACAGTCAAGATACCATAATATTCTTATAACAAATTCTATTATGGATATATGAGGTAATTATAACACCAATCCGTCCAGGTATATTACTATCTTTAATCCACCCACCTTCAACTGCAGAGTAAGTACTCAATTTTTTCTGTGTATGTATGTATATGTGTAGGTATATATACACAAACACGCACACACTCAAGAGATTCAAACATACATAACAAGGCCCAAAATTGTTAGCACATACCTCAAATGCAAAGAATAGTAGATCTTTAAAAAAACAAAGACCATTGACAACCACATAACTGCTGAAACTTCTAACACATCTAGGCCTGCACAAAGTTGAACACTGCTATATGTTTCCATTTTCTCCCTTAAATTGGTGTCCAACACATCTCCCACATACCACATCTTCTTTATATTGATTAAACAAAAAGTACAGTTTTTACCGACAAATCTCAACAGCACTCACAAACAAATAGTAACTTGTGTTAACCTAACATCAAATTCTACAGCATAGGCTTAAAGTGGAAGCAAATAATACTCAATCCAATAGCTAATAGTAATGAAATGTCTACCTGTGCTACTTCGGTGTTGCAATACTCTGCAAAAGTTGGAGATTATGCTACGCATTCAACATGAAAAAAAAACGCTCAATAAGACTTTGATAACTAGATCTTCCATTATCCTGTCACAGATGACTCTCGTCCTACCACATTGAATTCAAATTAATTAGATTTAGAGAAAGGGGCTGAAGGATGGTTCCATATAAGGGCGAAAGTCATCTGCGACAGGACTACCGGAAGATGTGAACATCAAAGGCGTTGGAGCGATTAGGAGGAACCTGAGAGTTGCCGGAACTCCAAAAGAGAATTTGTAGGGTTAGTAAAGACGAAGAGTACTCACTACTCAAACAACCCGTTGAAGGTTTTCGAAAAGAAGAAATAAACGTGCTTTTACTGAATAAAGGAAAAAACAATAACGCGTCCTTTTCTTCACTTCTTTTGCTTTTCTCTTTTTCTTTTGCAACTCCAAATTTCTACAACCAAGTTAAGATTGTTCTTTATTGTTAGGGAAAAGGATAAAAAAATGTCTTAATTTATTAGAAATGATTCAAAAATATCCTCTTCATTTTTTTAAGATTTAAAAATGTCCTTTAGTTAATAGAAATATGACATGAAATTTAACTAAATAAATGGCCAATTTTCATTGGTCCACCTAATATTTTTATCAAATTAAAAAAACCCACCCATCTCAACACCCAAACCCATCTCTCTCTCTATATATATATGAGGAGGATCTTTAGTCCGCTGACGTGGCATGGCTATTTTCTCAGATTTTTTTTTCTATTTTCCACATTAATGGCTTTAACTAATTGAAGTTTAAAAACAAAAAGACACCATTTACAATTATAATTGCAACCCTTAACCGTTTCCTCATTTTAAGCCTATGATAATTACAGATATCATTTAGAATTCTAAATCCAAAATTAATGCCTTTCAACCGCCTTTGGAAGCTTATATTCGAGTTACCAGATGCCTCCATCGCCTCATTCTCTTTCCGAGCAAAAACGAGGTTACCCGTCTCCAGGTATACCTCAAAATTTATCCTATTATTGTTTTCCTTCTTTATTTGAACGTGAATTATTTAGCATTGGAACAAAACTGATTCGATAATATTATTCTAATTCTAATTGTGACTAGAAAAGACGTCTTACATTTATATTCTCTTTCCTAGAAATATGGCAGGAAGTTTACAATGTTTTGGCAAGATCTTTCTATCGGAAGTGTGTCAGTTTTTATGGAATATGTCAGACCAGTGATTGGTATCTGCATTGAAGCTCAGTTATATATGGACTCATACATTGTAAGGCTCCATTGGGACAAAAGTACGATTTTTTCATATTCAAGATTCAAACCAAGATCTCTGATTTCGAGAATAGCAACCCCGTCCACCACACCCAAGGCTGGGCACCGGACCGGAATGGGACCACCGGACCGGAACGAGACGGTTTGACCGGGTTGTTGACCGGTACCGGGATGAACCGGACCGGAATTACCGGGATGGAGGCTCAGTTCCGTCCCGTCCCACTATATACCGGGATAGAACCGGGACGGACCGGAATGGACCGGAACGGAACGGGATGGGATAAACGGGACGGCACATATAGCTATTTCAAAAAATAATTATTTTTTTTGAGTTATTTTGAATTATGAAAATAAGAATGTTTTTTTTATTTTTCTAAGTTATATTAGTTTATAGTATTTAAGTTTTAAAATTTATAATAATTTTACTTAAGTTTATTTTAAAGATATTTTTT
>JAJOOJ010024416.1:0-11240 GCA_029582625.1 Solanum boliviense | reverse complement strand
AATGAAAGGGTGTTCAATGAGTTATGTTAGATTTGTTGTTATATCAACAAATTGATGATTGAAGTTTTTTTTTTTTTTTTTTTTTTTTTATGATATATGAAATTAATGTTTCAAATTTGAGCTTATTTGAATAGATTTAGGTGTTGAAATTTTAAAAATAGTTTATTTTTTATTTTCTTAAACAAATTTCTGACTCACATGCCTGAAATTTGAGCCCATATTTACCTATAGTTCATTCCGGTATGAAGGACTAAAGTGCAAACTTAACAAAGATTTTTTAAAAAAACGTTAAATGAGTTTGTTAGACTTGTTATTTTTTTTTAATAAATTGGTGATTAATTGTGTTTTATTTTTTATGATCTATGAAACTTATAGTTTGAATTTGAGCTTGTTTAGAGCATATTTGAGTTTTGAATTTATTGTTGAAATTCGAAGAATACATTTTTTTTTTTGTTCAGACGCACATATTTGAAATTTCATTTCATTTTCACAAGTATTTCACTCATGTATGATTGAGATGCAAACATACATGAAAAGATCCAGATATACATGCCTAAAAGTTTAATCAATTTTCACATACACCTAATGTTCAAACTTTTACTTTTGCAAGTCACACTAATCATAAGGCGAAAACGTATGATGTTTGGCCTGCACAAGACCACACTTTCTGACTCAAATATCTAGAATTATCAAGCTTCAGACGTGACTGTCCAACCTTTTCTTCAAAAGAAATAAACTTGCAAAAAAAAGTTATGAAACATATACTACTTAATTAATTAGCTATTTCAAAAACAAATATTTATGCGCCCAGAAAAATCCGTTGTGATAGAATATTAAACTATTGTCATGGATTTATTTCAATAGTTTAGGACCATTGCATTTTCTCCAATTAGAGCGACGGTTATTCCTCTTTCTCGTTGCCACGCATAGTTTTAGTCAATTGGGTTCAAAGCTCTAAATATTTGTCCAATTTGACATTTCTTTCTTGGAATATTTAGATAAAAATACAAAAAAAAAACTATGTTATATATGCGTACATAAGAAATAATGAAATTTGATAAATAACAAAATACTTATTATATGACATATATGCTATGGTTTACTTTTAACATAAGAAAAGGTTGCCATTAGCTATTATTGCACTTAATTTTATTATTCTTTAAATTAAAAGAAAGCATATTGTCAAATGTTATTTTTTCAAAGAAATTTAGCTATGACCAAGTAAAATCTCCTTAACATAAGCTTGGAGATTCATATTGGATGAACCAATTTCCTTCATAGCTTCCTTAGCCAAATCTTTCCATTTTATGGCATTCTTTCTATATTCCTCCCCTTTCATCACAACATCTATGCATCTCCCCTAGTCATCCTTTTCAACAATACCTTCATCATTGATCCTAACTCGGACTCCGATTTTCCAGACATCTTGAATGAGTTTAGCGTTACAAAGTTGATCATTTCAAAGTGGACATGCCACAATAGGCACGTCAGAAACTAAGCTTTCTAGAGTTGACTTCCATCCACAGTGAGTCAAGAAACAACCCAGAGATGGATGATGTAAGACTTCCACTTGTGAGCACCAAGTCACTATTTTTCCTTGCTTTTCTAATTCTTCTTTGCACCTCAAATTTTCCTCCGATTTCCCCCCGTTTTTGCCTTTCCTAACCACCCACAAAACGGCCTTCCACTTTTTAATAATCCTTGAGCTATATCCTCCATTAGTTGATTTGGTATCTCAGCGTAGCTACCAAATGCTATGTAAATAACCGACTCGTTAGGCTTTTCATCCAACCAATCCATTTAATTTCTTGAAATTGATTGTAAATCGGTTCCAAAAGAAGTATCAGAACGATCCTTCAAGAAAAGTTGAAGGAATGCAAGGACCAACTCCCACCATGGTCACACTATCCAGCAAAGCCCTAAGAGCATCAAATTCCAAAGCATCAAGAGTATTGACTAATACTCTTGGATTTTCTTCGCTATTCAATAGTTGAATGTGTTCTTTGATAGATTGAGTTGCCCAATCATAATACTTCACATTAGTGAAAGCAAAGGAAGGAAAATCGCGAGGATTAAGAGCTAAAGGCAACCCCAGAAGCTCTAGAGATTGATGTCGAGGACAATTCTTGAAAGAATCTGCATAGTCAGTAAAGTAATAATAATAGATATCCAATATTGTGATTGGTTGGATCCAAAAAAGTATTGATGGGACATTAATGCTCTTGGCCACTGACCCGACCCAAGCCATAAAGGTAGTGTAGATAATATGTGTAAAAGCATAATTCTTTTTTGTATGCTCTGATACCATATTGATCATGAACTCGGACCCATAAGTCTTCACCGAATTAAAAAATAAGTGGTACTCATCAAATGATCCCTTAAGATTACCATATAGCCATGGAAAAAGGGAGCAAAGCTTAGTCCTTTTAACGTTGGGAGATTGAAGATGCGATTGAAACCTAATAGGCTAGTACAATAGGTAACGTGTACTCCTAAATTGACCAATCTCTTGGCAAATTGAAGGCATGGATTTATGTGACCTAGCATTGGAAATGACAAAAGTTGGACATGACAATCATTCTTCTTCAAATTTTCCATTGCTATTTGTTATATTCTTTAGGCAAATTGAAAGGGCAAGCTGTATTCCTATATTGTCTTAGGTTTTAGAGTTTATATAATGAGATAATTATGGACATGATGATCAAATGACATTTGTAGAAATAAATTAATCTGTTTTTATTCACTTAATTTATACTTTTTAAAGAGACATAATTACCACCAACTCATGAGATAATGACTCATATGTTGTAGATTATATATACACAACATTAAGGGGTCGTTTGGTATGAAGATTAATCTTTTTAAAAGTATATAATTAGACTGGTTTAAGAGTCGCCACTTAATTTTTAAGGTAAAATTAAGAAAACTGATTTTTTCAGTAGACTAAAACAAAAACCTAATGAAAATTATTTAGAGGGGGTTCGAGGTTCATATTAGCATTTCGGGAAGGGTTTGAAAGCACCCGAAATGCCCGCTAATATGCGGTTATCCGACAATTAACTATTTGGCTAAATTTATTCGATTTAAATTGAATTGAACAATTTTTACGATTAGGACCGTTCAAAGGGATAAAGGGGATTAAGATATACCCAAGTGTAATAGTTTACAAAATTATATATATATTTATTTATTTATTTATTGATCAAAGAAAGCGAGTTCTTAATTAGTTAATTTCTTTTTAGAAAATCGGTTCAGAATGGCTATCGTTCGGGAAGTTTAAACTGTAGTAACCTTAAGATTAACAACAAATAATGACATGTAAACAAATATAAAATGATAAAGTAAAGAGGGAAATTTGGGCCCGAGTCTGGTTTCCTGTCCGCCTGGACCAATACTTGGGCCTATTTTTGTTTTGGGCTAAAGGCCCAATTTTTGCCACCTTTATACCTGTCCTAGACTAAATTGAATTTTATTTCTTTGAGCCTTAGGCCCATCTTCCACCTGTCCTAAATTCTAACAAGATAATAATAAATAAAATGACGAAGGCTTAGGCCCACAATAACAAAATACAACTTTTTAAAGAAGAATGGGACTCTTTAAGCCCAATCTTTCAATTTCTCGATCTGTTGCTTCTTTCGAATCCAGGACCTGTTCGTCGACTTTTATGGTTGATTGACTCGGATACAAGAGAATTGGGCCTCCATGGCCCAACGGAAAATGCAAGGGTAGAGTCTGTGAGGACCCAGACAAATTTCACATGCAAAGCGACAAACAAATTACAAAATTAGCATATGAGAGAAAAAAATACTAATAAATAAAATAAAATTAATAACACATGCCAATCAAATCATTGTCAACCCAAACTTAAACAATAATTTTAAAAGGAAAACTGATTAAGAACCAACACTTCTCATATTTACGGTAATTTTAAAAAGGAAAACTGATTAGTAAATCACTACGAAAACATCTAGTGATTTCAATCCTTAATACTCAACAGTTAATTAGAAAATAAATTAATTTCATAGTTTCTATAATACAAAATTGGTTATGCTCACTAGAAGATTGGTTGTCACAAGCTTGATAGTAATATTTGGGGAAGACATTTGAAAGCTCGTGATATAAAAAAAATATTGTAAATATATATATCCAAAATTTATATTAAGTCTATTATCTATATCTCATATATTGTGTCTTACAATTAGCTAGATCGTAAATGATGTTGTGACAATACATTTTTTTTTGAAACGTTTGATTTAAAAGATTTTCATATTAATTTCAACAAAAGCTATAGCAAAGAACTCGTCTCTTAATGTAAATAAATCGAAACTTTTTTGCGGCATGTCCCTGCCTCATTAATTAATCAATTTAAATCTTTTGTTGACATCAACAATTATTAGTTAATTAAATTGCTTTGGTAAACAATATATGTAATGTTTTCCTCTATCTCCTTTATCAAGACCACACAAAATTAATTTAAACTAACCACTATACATTTCTTTTAGATACCTCATCATTATCCAATAAAGTAGTAACGTAGATCATTGTTATCCAATAAAGTAGTTCAAAAATTTTAAACTAACAACATCAAACATGCTAGTTCAAGTGACTATAAATTTTTCCTAATTAAAACAAAGGGAAGCAGTGACACAACTTTATGAGATAAATATCACAGACCAAACTAGATGGATAAAACACTTCCAAATTCAAATTAGGACATCGATTATCACTTCTATGTAAAACAAAATTCTTGTCATGTATTGAATAATCACTTTTCCGAATAAAGCAGATGCATTTTCACATACTTGAATTAGAACTTTGATATGAGAGATGAAAATCAACGTAGAACAGACATATGGTTCTAAACCATTGTTAATGTAAAAACCTTAAACTAGTAACTTAACGTCAGAGAACTAGAATCATGCCTGATTCTCAGAGATCAGCAGAGAACCTCACTTAAAAAAAAAAGAACCAGACACTAGCAACAAAGGCAACAACAAGAACGAACACATGAAAAGCCATATAGGAAAATGAGTGTAAAAGGGAACGTCGTTACCGTTCTTGGAGCAGCGAACGTTGGACAGCTGTGAGCTTGAATGACGACTTCACCCCGGAAACCCGAACACTAGCAAAGACTAGGAAATCTAGGCAGAAAATTGAACTAAAACATCAAAAATACTGTCCCCCTTTGCTTTCGAAATGTATTTAGTGTATTTTAAGAAAATGCTTTTGCTTAAACTCTCTTTGTGTTCTCTTGCTAAGTGAAATCCAACTAAAAATTTTCCAAACCTTTTCAATTCTCAAAATTCCAACCCTAAACAAATAATAAAGAGGACGTATATATAGGGGAAAATATTAGGGTTTATGCTTTGAGGGGGAAATCGGATAGAAGTAGGGCAAAAACGGAATTCCCCTCTTTCTCCAATTCAAAATTTTCAAAATTCTTTTCAAGGAACAGGGAGCAACTGGTTTGGTACGAAAATTCCTCCAAAATTCCAGAAAATCCGAGGCAGCAAGGCTGCTGCGTACAACTGCTGTCGACATTTTGGACTGCTGAAGAAGAAGAGAACGTAGGTGGGGTTGTTCGGCTACTGTTGCTGCTGTATGTATTGTTGTTGCTATGTTGAAATTAAAAGGGAAAAGGGGATGGGGCCAGGTCAGGGGGAATTGGGCATGGTTTGGGTCGACAGAAAGTTGAAAAGCCAAGGGGAAATGGGTTTGGGAATTGGGAATTGCTGAAAAAAAATAAAGGGTGGAGTCGGTTTGGTTATTTGTTGTACATATTAGTATATTGTTGGGTGCTTCTTGAATTAGAAAATAGGTGGGCCAGGGGTTATTGATGGTTTCTTCTCATTTGCTGCGGAAAAGAAGAAGAAAATGTGTAGGCGGGTGGGGTTGGTTGGAAGGGGATTAGTAAAAACTTAGCCAATTTGATTTAGTTAAGATAGATTCGGCTAGTAATTAAATAAGACAAATTGATATTAATTAATTAACGAACTTCTTAATCTTAATAAAATAAAATAATTAACTTAATTATAAACTAATTAATTTAACACTATAAACGACTAAATAACCAAATAAAATAAAGCTAAAATCCTTTTGAAACAATTTTCGAACATTCATAAAATATACTAATTAGACACATAATTATATAATAATTAACTTAATTATAAACTAATTAAATCGAAATATAAGCTATTAATTAACTTAAACTAAATAACCAAATATTTAAATAAGACTAAAATCATTTTGAGACAATTTTCGAACATTCATAAAATATACTAATTAGACACATAATTATATAAAATATCACATTTATTATTTTAAAATTTATAAAAATGAAAAAACTACTTAAAATGACTTGAAAATTATTTTGAATTTTATAAAGCCAATTATTTCAAATCATTTGGAATTTAGGAAGCTCGATGATTAATTTATATTGTGGAGGTCCAAAATTGGATGTCAACAATTAAATGCTGGGATTAGTAATGTAAGGATTAATAGTGCAGAGATTAGTAATGCAAGGATTATTTTTACCAAGTGTTTGGTTCATTGTTTCCCACCTTATCTTGTGTTTGGATTAAAACTTTATGAAAAACTTCTTTCCAACTCTCTAAATAATTTGTAAGCTAATTTATTTAAATAAATTTACTAGTACAAATATAAAACATAAAATTAAGAAAATAAACAAAATAATTAAAATGATTTGAGGGATTTTTTTGTCTTTACATAGACTTATCCATTGAAGATATTAGTAATACATCCTATAATACCATGTAGGAGGTATAACTAATCCATGGATTAGTTATACATAGACCCAATTTCCCACCAAACATAATACTAAATAATATCATATATAATATATGAACTATTTATTTTAATGCGGCCTACCAAACTACCCCTAAGTTGTGAAGAAATTAATATGCCACAACAAAAAATTTAGCATGTTTATTATATTTTAATATTTTAAAAGTAAGAATGATTGTTTTAAGTGCTTGAATTTGGAATCTTTTCACATAATACCTGTTACGACCCAAATTGAGTCATGAGTGGCACCCACACTTAACCTCCTAAGTGGGCGGATCAAGGAATCTAAACCCCAACACATACCAATAATTCAACTACGAATAACAACAATAACGCGGAAGCTCCAAAACTTATTAAATTAACCAATCAAATAAACCTCTAAAGCCTATTACATATTATCCCAAAAATCTGAAAGTCATCACATCAAGGACATCTAATCTTTAAATACTAAGTCTAAGAGTATCAAAGACACCGAAATAAATGAAATAAAGCAATTTGCGTCCGAAAACTATGGGCATCAAGTCATGACCGAGAGAATCCAACACAAGCTCGAATGCATAGCTCACCCTTAAACCTGATATGCTGAGACTGGATAGAGCTGAGGGGTAGTCAAATTTGCTGGTGCACTTGCTGCACTCCATAAAAGGAAAACAAAGAAAAATACAAGTAGGGATCAATACGGGGCAACATGTACTGAGTAGGTATCATCGGCCAACCCAAAATAGAAACAAATATACAATGAATAATAGTATAAAGTCAACTATAGCACCTAGCAGGTGATAAGAAACAACAACATGAACAAGTGACAGTTAAAGCAAGTACGTAATAAATCACAATATCAAGCACACACACGAGGACTCATGCCTCCACATCACACTCGTTTTGGAAAATGCGTTCATTGAGATTGAGTACATTAAGTTAATTCAATATCTTTTTTCCTTTAACGTTACCGTGTTAGAACGTGACACTTCGATCCAATTATACCGTGTCGGAACGTGACACTTCGATCCAATAATACCGTGTCGGAACGTGACACTCCGATCCAAAAATACTGTGTCGAGAACTTCACAGTATCATTCAATGCATATCAATCGCTATTAAGAGTTTATCTATCAAATAGAATAAACCATAACCTACCTCCACCGAAGAACCGAAGTTAAGCAAGCTACTTCTCCAATACTTTTTGCTTTCTTCAATGACTCCGAACCTTTCCAATCTATTAAGTAGATATGCATAATTTGTAAGTTAACGAATCTATTAACACTCATATTATTCTGTGTCTCTCCTAAACCCAAAAACTCACTTAATTCTATAATCAATTTAATATATTCTTGAGTCATAGCAAGATAACTATAGAAACATTGGAACATTTACTTAAGTGCTACTAACAACAACCCCAACTACGAAACAGAAAACAACCGAGAAAACAATTTAACAGCCCCATGACCCAATCTAAATTTAACATATAATATTAACGTGTACTACCTATCATTACTCTGTTTGGCCTAACTTTTCTCTCAACCTTCATCTGACAGCAATAACTATACATATACCAATTAACACTCCCACTTTAGAATATAATGATAATAAATAATCAAAGTTTAGTCCACTGGTTACGAAACCAGTGGCAATACTTCTGAACCCAACATAAAAATCCTACTATTGAAGAAAGTCACTTACATATATAAATAATAATATATACATATATAGTATCCTTCAAACCATTGTAATACCCTATTCTCCTCACGTTATTAATTTACTTTGTCAATCCACAATTTGACCAGTGATAATCACGCCTACCACATCAACCTGAACACCTTCCAATTTTTATCAGATGTCGGCAATTTCAATTATAATAATAATGATAATAACATGATTCATACCAATATACCCAACACAAGATTTAGGCGGATGATTTACCTGAAGTCTAGGGCACTCGCGTTCTTCTTTCGTTCACACTGCTTTATGTTATTCTCCTCTTCCGTTCTTTTCTTTTCCTCTATAAATTATTTTTACCCTATTATAATATGACTAATTATAAGAGTGGTAAAAGTGACCCACTACTAATTCTAATGTTATTTTCTTTAACCACCAACTAAATAAATTATTAAAACTACCCCATTAATCTTATAATTATAATTACGAATAGTCCAAAATACCCATTTAGAATCTATCGGAAAGTATTTTATGAAATAAAAAGCTCTAGTACCCAAAACGACAAAAAAGATCGTTACAATACCAGATCACTCATGCTAATTGGTTCTATTGGCCGTTCCCTCAACATGTAATATTAATTGAAGGAAAAAAGAGCAAAAGCGAGGAACACAAATAAACAATTATTCCGCGCTCATGTATTTGGAAACAAATTATCTCAGAATTAATTATTTCAGAATTGTTATTCCACTCTTAATGTGGTATAAAAATAATACTACAATCTTAAAATAAGTTATCCTACGATTTATCTAAATCAAACATGAGATAAATTTATCTTAAATTTACTCACGAAATTATTTATTCTTTATCCCCTCCTACCAAAGGAAGTAAAAAAGTATTGGAATTTAAAAGGATAAGAATAATGTGTTCGAAGCCTACAAAAAAGTAAGGAATAACTACGACTCAATATTTTTAGGTGATATAGATTGTAAAATAGCCAATAATGAATAGATTTTTTATATTTAAATATAATATACAAAATTAATAAATATTTTTTTGTATATTTTAATCATACTAGTAAATAAATTTGACCAAACTATACATATTGACAAGTTTTTCAAAAAATATATTTGTAAAATAATCCAAGGACAGAGATGAGTTGGAGCAGGTCAGTAGAATCCAAAGGGTTTAATTAAGGAGATAGGATTGTTCCTCTCTTAATTGCAGAGGTTACATGTTCGAACTTTGGATATGTAAAAATCTTTAGTAGAGAATGTGTCCCTCAGAGTCCTACACGATGCAAATTCAAAATAGTCGAACTCTAATATAGATATTAGACATCGGGTGAGAAACCAAAAAAAAAATAAAATAAATCTCATTTTGAGCATTTGTGGTTGAAATTAGGTTTCGAACTTTCAACAAGTTTGACATAATGATTTGTTACTTTCTATGTCCTAATTTAGATGACTCACTTTTCTTTTTTAAGCAATCTAAAAAGGAAAAAAATTTCAAAATGTCAATATTTTAACATTTAATAGGGCCCTTTAGCCACATTTTCAATATTTATTAAAAATGTCAATATTTTCTTTTGTTATAGGGCTAATTATGTATTTTTTTCATTTGTTTTATTTTAAAGAATACAATTAGTTAATAACATAAAGGAGAAAATCACAGGAGAGAATATTTTAAAAACTTTTAAACTGAGATTTAAATTGAGAGATATTGATATACATTATGAGTACAGAAATACAAACTTTTTATGGCATACCGTTAGAATGAATGCAAATAAAAAAGAAATACAAACAAAAATTATGTATTATTCCAGATAATTAGCTAGAAAGATACTATTATGAACTACTAACTTTGTATCCACTACCGAGGTTGAATACAATTTGATGATCAAAATACAAAATTAGTAGGCATAGTTAGAATAAATACAAAATAAGAAGCAATATAACAAAAAATATGTTGTATTTCACATAATTCCCACTAAATAATATTATGTACTACAAAAATTGTATCTAAATATGCCTTGTTGGAGACAATAAAAGAAGCAACTCCAGAAATGTGGAGTGTTGAGATGAAAATGCATGGGGAGAGGCCTATGATCAATTGGTTAGTGCTATCAAGACTGAGATGAAGTAGCTAAGCTTCAAAATCCAATAAAACAACAACAATAACATGTCTCGTAAATAGGGTCTGAAATCGAGAATATGATGTATGCATATTTTATTTCTATTTTTTATGGAGTAGAAGGATTGTTTCTGATTGACTATTGGCTCAAAATATTTTGTATTTCTTTCAAAGTTCTGTAATCTAATTTGTGTGCTATGTCTTTTGTATATATGTATGGATTATTTACTTTTTGCATTTTTGTTTTCATTATCAAAGGAATTAATTTTGTGTATGAATTTTAACTTCTAGGCAGGTATCAAATGAATTAATTTGAAAAATAAGGCAAGTAATAACCTTCTCTATAAAAAATTGTTTTTAATTATTAATGCACCTAAGATTAATCCTTTAATTAGGTGTACTATATCTTTGAATTAGGTGACATTTTTGCAGCAATATTGGTCAAATATGCTATTGTCACGACCCAAGCCTAGGGCCTAGACGTGACCCGTGAATGGGGAACCCGAAGGAACCCCAAACAAGCCTCATAGCGTATCATTACACATCCTTGATCGCGGAAGCAATTAAAATGACCATAAGCAATAAGCATAATCAAAGGGGGAAATCGGGACTAAGGGAGCAAGAGAAAAAAAAGAAGAAATGATACATAA